>SMLS01058988.1:0-18693 GCA_004785975.1 Popillia japonica
TTTTTTTTTATAATTAATTTAAAATATAATGTAAAGAATTGTAATAATTTAAATGATTGTGCAATATAGTAACATATAGTATAAATTCGGTCCTATGATTATTTAAATAACTCACGTATTTCTGTATTTATAATTCACAACATTTTGGTTGTTGATTACTGTCCGAAAATAGCCGATTAAATAAACTATTACAGTACGTTTCACGTTGAACTGACTACCTACCTTTACGTATAAATTTCGGCACAATAACAAACATTTTCTAGTAGAATGTATTGTAATTTAAATAAGCTTGATTACATTGTTAGCAGTACTGCGAATTTAACAATAAACCCACGATGGTAAATCAATTGAAAACGGATGTGCATCTGCAATTGGCTAAACAAAGCCAAAGCGACGCATATACGCCAAACAGTGCTCAAAAATGTTTCAATCCTCAGGGAAATTAGTCCGCAATTTATTTTTATGATTTACGACTGCTTATCTCTAGACATGAATATGTATAATTACTTGTGTTTATGTGCACAGTTTTTTATTGAAGCAGGGAGGCCTTTACGAGTTTTCGGGAATAGTTGTGTGAACATTTCATACTTCACATTATGGATTCTAGGTTTATGTTACGGCAATAAAGATAAACTTTACGTCGCTAGCGATAGGGCGTCGGTCATGGTGTGAGAAGATTTTCATACACTGTTTTATACGCAAATAAAGAAATTTATTCGGCAAAATGACTTCATTCTGAGGTCCCGAATGCAAATGACGCGGTATATGGTGAAACACACTGGTTTTTATCTACGGAACGCCAGTAATTACTGTAGCTATTATTTTTATGTTGTCCAGAGCACAAGAGCGTTGTTATTATTCTTGTATATTCATTTAACTTGATTACATTCTCCAGAAAATGTTTTGATGATAAAATGGCAAAACGCACAATATTGTTTAGATTTAATGACTACACTATCATACTTGTATATGTCAATACTGTAAACGCGAAATTAGACGGCGATCCGATCCTACTCATTGTTAGCAAAATAGTAGTCAGACTTTGTATATTTGTCAGTGGCGAATTATAATGTCTTTGGCAGGGTATCATAAAGTGATACATCGTCTCAAACATTTAACATTTATAATTATTTTTAGTTAGTAGTTAAATAAAAGAATGTGTTCTTGAAGTAACTGCTGTGTCACTGGGAACAATAGAAAGAATTATTTAAAAGGAAAATACATCATTAAAGCTCAATTCACACATTTAGGGTCGTGCATAGACCGTGCACGGACCGTGTCGTGTTGTTCTAAATTGCAAAAAGGACGAATAAAATGGATATTCCTAGAGATATACGGTCCAAAAAAAGAACGAGAACTGGTAATGCGCGAGAAGACACTGAATTTAATAAAAGTTTTGGTGGAAGGGGGAAGACGGGGGTTGAAGGAAAAGCGACGAGATAAGTAAAGACTATTGCAGAAGCCTTATTTAGAAGTTTTGTTTTTGTTTGGAAAGGTAAGTAAGGCCGAATGGATTACATGTTACAGTAAAATATTCTTTCAGTTAAAATGAAGCTGATGCAACGAAACACCTATGGAACAGTTTCGGGAACTGGTGGATTATAATGAAAAGTAGAACTTTGTACGTTCCCTTATTGGACCAACTTTAGTCCAACGCAGACGACATGGATATTACGATAATCCCAATCAGAGCAGACAAAAACTCATTTAACTACTTTCTACCTCTTCCTGGAAAATTTGAAGCTCAGGTATGCAAGTTAGCGAATACTGTCCGATAGTGTATCTGTTAAAGACAAACGAGATGGCAAACGTCGTGTAAAGAACAGAATAATTTGGAAGCAAACTGTGGATTTCATAGGGTCAATACCCAGCAGAGAAAGACATTATGAACGAGAACAAATTCCAACGCCCAGATACCTTTCTGAAGATTTGAATGTACCGAAACTATCTAATGCTTTCCTTGAAAATTAATAGCCTGATGTAACAAAATCCCCGGCTTGTCGGCAGTGGTTTAATGAAGTATTTAACAAAGAATTTAGTTTAGCCTCCGGAGCCCCAGGAGTGGACATCTGCTCTATTTGCGAATACAAAATATCTATAGCTGGTAGCAAGATTTCGGTTGAAAAAAAATGGTTTGCAACTAAATGGCGACTTACATTATCGGAAAGCAGAGAATGCTTTCGAAAAATTATGGCCCAAGATATAATCAGATTGTAAGAGTCCTCACTCTGATGTATGTGAGCTCCCTTATGATTTACACAAGCAGATGTATTATATTTCTGTACTAATACTCAGATGTACCATAGCAGACAGTTTACTTGTATTACTCTGGGAAATCGTTTTGAAGATGAAGACAAAAGTTTTATGTATGTACATACATAGGTATATACCTGTGGGATGAAATACATGGGACATGAGGATGTAACGAAATCGGCAGTTGTTTGTATGATAATAATAATAATAATTCATGCCTTAGCATCCCCCAACAGCTTGCACCAATTACAGGGGGCATCGGCTGACCATGAGTTATTATTACGCCTGCGGCTGTAGACCGACTTAAGAAGTTATCTGTCCGCATTTGCCGTGGAATTTGGGAAACTACAGAAAGCCAAATTCAGAAAGAACGCACCGGATTCGAGCCCGGTACCCCCAGACTGTGAAGCGAGCGCGCTAGGCACTGCGCTACACAGCCGCTACTGTTACTACGTAGCTAAAATCTACAAAACGGAAGTTGGTTCTGTGGTCCGGTAACTGCGGAGAGGAGAACAAGAATCAGGGAATTTTGGCTGTTTATATTACTTTGGTAGTAAAAGGGTAATTCGATGAAATAATGCAGAAGTCTTCACAACGAGGCAACATTATTATCATGCGATCAGCTGCCTAGAGAAAGCCGGAAAAGGTCTTAAGCCTGAAGTACCGATGGATTTAGTGCGTATAATGTCAAATGCGCGATTGAGAAATCCGTTCTTAATTCAATATACTACAAATTTTTTCAATTGGATGGAAGTTTCTAAAACTACTCTGGTAACCTCCAAGTTTTGTATTTTGCGCGCTGTTATGCTGAAAATCTCCAAGGACCATTTAGGGTATATTTCAGTCAAAACGTCGTACTCAGTATGAGTGTGTTTAAAGAAAATGTTACACTGCAACATTTTGCAAATTTGAATTGTGAATTGGTTGAACAGCTATCTCGTAAATTGAATAGCGATAAAATCAAGTAAATAAAAAGTATGATTCCTTATATTGCATTATTGGAAGTTTAAAATTTCTTGATTACTGGGCTTGTTATATTGTTATTGTCTTTATCTATGGATACTTACTGCAATATTTCTTATTGCAGTTCTAATTTCCTACAAAAAGTTGCTTTGCCTTATTATATATACTCAGTGACATTAGAAGTGTTACATCCATAAGGAATCATTTATTTAAGTAATGATAACATTTGCATGATATTTTATTAACATTTAACACAGAACAAATAATGTGTTTGGCGACCCCGTTGCTGAGTACACTACTATATATTTCTAGGCATTGACAAAATGAGAAGATCGATATCTGCTTGTGGCACCTCGTTCCAAGCAACTCTAACTTTGTTGGTTAACTGCGCCAAAGTTTGTGGAGGATAGTGCAAAGTGGCAGCCTCCTCCCGATGATATCCCACTCATGTACGATGGCCCCCAAACTATTACTCCAACAGTCCTGTGTACATGTCTCTCACCAACAAACCCAGTATCACACTGCCTTCCACGCCGTCGTCGTACCCTTCCACGGCCATTGTGCATATCTAGACAGAATCGCCATTCGTCGCTGAAGACGATATTATGCCATTCTGCTTCCCAGTGCTGCCGTTCTCTGCACCAGTTCAAGCATTGACGATAGTGGTCCGCAGTCAAAGGAAGCACTAATCGTGGACGGCATGAAAGAAGTCCAATGACTCGAATACGTCAATATAGTGCATGTATAGTAACAGATCTACCTTCTTCCTCAAACCATTGGTCTGCGATTTGACGCGCTGTAGTAAAACGGTGCCTATCTTGACGCTCTATGGTCTTCTTCGTATTCCTCTACCTTCTTCTGTTCACACACGACACAGGCGCATTACGGTCAATGCACGACAACATACACAACGCCCGATTAGCGATAGAACAAACCAATACCTGAATAGGCAACAATTCTACCCTTGTCAAAGTCACACGGTGATAATTTTGACGTCTTCGAACTCTAGGCATTTTGTTAGGTACGCTTAACAGACTCTGAATAGTCCTTTTGGCAGCACCATTACGGCGACCGTAAAATGATCGAAGCGTGCGGAATGGTGCTTGAGTAGAACACCCACTTTGATAAAACAATTTTATTATTTGCTTGTGTTGCTGAACGTTATATCGGTGCATGGTAATTTGGAAAAAACACACTGTTTAAATCAAAATCAATCTAACAGATATAGCTTGAACAATATGGCCGCTACCACCCCCTTATATCTAATCTTCAATTAAATTAAATAAGATCTTCAAGTAGACTGAAATTCAAACGTCAAATTTATTTCATTCATCAGCAGTATTAGAATCTAAACTTACCGCCATCGTTAAAGAAAGAACTGTAAAAGATAGAAATATAATAAAATAAGTTAAGTAGTAATATAACAAATGGAAATAAATTTATAAAAAGTTGATGTGTCTGAGTAGCAGTGGCTCAGACGTCAGCTATCTGTGAATTTATGGGATAATACAGATCAAATCGAAGATAGCAAAAGTTTCTCAAACTGCAACAGTTCTTTAGCAGCGGTGCTGTCAATTTAGAAAAAAAGGGAATCTAGAGGAAGGACGAAATTTGTGTACGTATCTTCAAACAAGTTACGGCCGAAATATACTAAATAATTGTAGAATTTTATGTTTATAGTCCATAAGGAATTGCACTATAGATGGTTTAATGCATATGCAATAAACTAAAAAGTCATCTAAAATGAAAATTGTATTTCAATGTTATTGCAAATATCTATTGGCTTATTGCAACAGGGTTTCTATTATGAGCCTTCAGCAAGATTTGCTAATTACAAAGCTATACAAAGTCTTGGAAGAGTGCGCTGTGATACAAAACTACCGAGTTTTATTCTTTCCTGAATTTCATTCTCTCTAGTTTTTAAAATTCTCTTGCACATATAGAATCATAACACACTACGTTGGATGATGGACACAAACACCATTGTTATTATTATCCAGTACTAAAAAAGGCGGATTATAATAAACCGCACGATACGGAAAATATTTACAAGATAACTCTAAATGCAGGAAGAAGTGCATTTAATTCTATTAATTACAGAAAGTACTATATAGAGTGAAAGCGACGAAAATTGCGGTGTTCTTGCTTACTGACACTGCAGTATAATCGCATTATTCTGATAATTTCGGTTTGTACTTTTAGATGTATAATTCAATTACAGAAGATGGAATTGTATGTAACTAATTTAGGAAAATACGTCAAATATAGAACTGTGGGCGGATATATAGCGTGTACAATCGCAAAATATTGTTAACTCAGAGGAAATGCGGCAAGAAAATAAACTGTTGAAAATGTGGCAAGCAAAACTTGACAAACAGAATACTATCAGAACTTTAAGATGACTGCAATTATGCATTGTTGTTCTAGAATTAAGATTTATTTCCAGCAATTAACTATTACGTTTCGCTTATATGTAATAGATATGCGTTCGTATATTGTGCACAAAAGCACTGAGACTGTATGAGTAATATTTATATGAAATAAAGTTTTGTTTTGAACTTAAGCTGCTTGGTAGAGTGAAAAGCTTTCGCAAATTTTACTACCGCATTATCTCCAAATGTAGCACGATGTAAGAGCTTGGGATATATATGAAACTTTAAATTTCGACTAAAATTCGGAGTATTTTTGCAGTCCTCTTTATAACTCCACATCTGTTTAAATTCCGCTAAAACGTTCCACTAAATGAGATATGTAGCTCGTTTCTTACAATAAATTTTACGAAGTTACATCTTTTTTCCGCCGTTTCCTCTTTAAACGTCCCCCCATATTCTTTTAAATACTTTTATAAATATGATGCCTCCATATACTTTTATTAAAATGAATAATTATTATTATTTTTGTTACCGCTCCCTTATTTCGCTGCCCACAGTTTGGTTCTATGCATTTCGTTATTTGTCGTCCTAACAAATTGACTACGAGAACTTTTTCTCCGAGAAAATGGACTACGTAGCGGTGAAATCGGGAACCTTAATCAAACTTACATAATAATATACATTTTCTGCGGTTACCTCAAAATGTGAGAAATTTGAATTTTAATTTAGGGAGACATTAATTTTAATGCAAACGGGGGAACTTCTTTCTGAGGATTTTGTTTCTCCAGAACTTTGTTTTTCGTTAGTTGGTAGCTGTTAACGCGGTTGGTATTTATTTCTTGCAATTGAGTCTGTAATTAAAAATAAAATTGTGTTAGCGATGTGACTTTTAGTGTAGTGAACACAGTTTCATGTAATAAATCAAAACATAAATAATCGTATCTTGATATGTATTTGTGAAAATGGCTCTCTTAGACATCTTTTTGCCCATCCTACACATTTAACAGTTCAAAGAAAAATAGTTTATAACTATTGAACCGCGGCAAAGCACTGATATACATATACATATACATATTCTAGGTGTCAATACTCGGTATATTTTTTGTGGTCGATGCTAGTTGCAGCAGTTTCGTAAAGTGTACTGTTTGTGTGATTATGACCGCAACTGTTGCTGTGTAATTCGCTACACCTAAAATGTGTTCAATGGCTTTTTCCTGGCACTAACACTTATAGTCTCTATAGAGGTGATGAACGTTACAAAGCTTTGTCACCACTTCAATCAAAACTTTGGCCATTATTGTAACAATCCTTTAACTAACTTCTAATTGCACATAATTGAAAAGAAATAAAATATCTTTGAGCTAAACAGTAACCGACTAGTTCCTTGTAAACAATATAACTTCATGCGATCACTTTGCGCGATAGCACGTTTGGTAAATTCCTAACAAATTAACTATGTACTGCACTCCACTTTTTAGTGTAGTGTATATACATGTACACTATCATCACAAAGTTTGGAAACATAATAATCTTTTTCGTAAGATAAATAAACGTAAAAAAATCATTAATTACCACTAGGTGCGCCAAAGGTGGCCCTTGCTCTTAAGGTGGCACATTTTACTAACAATTAAAATATTGTGAGGTTAGAAAAGTGTTGAAACACGGTCATTGTAGTGGTTCCCAAGGTGGCCATACTGGGCCACCTTAAGAAACCCCTACAAATTTATGACGTTTTAAATGTTATTCAATGAAAAAGCTATTGTTTCAGTTAAAAATGGTACGATAGCTTGGAAAGTGGACAGAGGATCAGCTAACCAGAGCAATCAATGCTGTTCTTAATGATACGATGGCTGTGAGAAAAGCTGCGGTAACGAATGGTATTCCCAGAAGAATGTTGAGAAACCATCTATTGTCCGGAAGTTTTAAGAAGATAACAGGTAGAAAATCTGTTTTAACTTTAGAATAAGGGTTAGAACTATGCAAAAGAATTTAGCGTTTAGCTGATGTAGGAATGCCTATTACTCCAAAATATGTGAAGCGAACTGTTTACACTTTTTGTGATATGAACAAAATAAAAAATCCATGTAGTAACAAATTAGGAACTGCAGGAAGAAAATGGTTACAATTATTTATGCGAAGGTATCCAGATATCAGCAAAAGAAAGTCTCAAAATTTAAACCCAGCAAGAGCCCAAAAAAGGCATGAAAAAGGCAATCGATTGTGTTTGCATAAAGTTCCTGTTGCCTTAGCCCGAAAAGGATCTAAACCAGTACACAACATAGCCTCTGAGCATGGGCAAAATGTTACAGTTCTGTCTTGTGATAATGCTCTGCGGCAAGTAATTCCACCAGTTATTTTATTTAAAGGAAAAGGTGGCGACCTGAGTGGTGTGAAGACTTACCGTCTGGCAGTCAAATATTTATGACACCTAAGGGTCAGTGAATACCCAAACATTTGTGAAATGGATGGACCACTTCGCAAAATATAAAAGCTCAGGGCCAGCACTCCTTATTTTTGATGGTGTTTTGTGCCACCTAGACGCAAATATTATTGAAGCTGTTGATGCTCATGAAGTTACGCTTTTTTGCCTACCAAGCAACACGACTCACGAGCTGCAGTCAATGGATAAAAAATTGTTTCGTGCATATGAATCTTACTGGGATGAAGAAATGATGCTACTCTGGACTCAACAGGCTTGCGGCCAAGGCGACTCTATTGAAGAAATTAGTGCGGACTGGATCATCAGAAAGGGCAAGTTTGGAAAAATCTTTTCTAGGGCATGGATGAAAGCTGCTACACTTTCAAATGTCATGTGTGGTTTCAAAGCGACAGGTATTTATCATTTTGATACATCTGCAATCAAAGATGAAGCGTTTGCTGTTAGTGAGCTTACACAACGACCAGACCCAACGGGAGAAGAAAACTACACTTTAAAAGACAAATCTATAGAATCTGATATTAATGAACAGAACAAAGAACCAGTAAATGAAAGAGAAATAATTTAAAAAATTGTTCGGAAAAAATCTAAGAAAAAAACGTCAAAAGTAAGTGGTTCTTCATTATCTGATAGCGAATTTTCTACCCATGATTCACTCTCGGACAGCTTTGATGTTAGTGACAGGGAAACGGAATCCCTTGTGAATGACCCGTCTGAGAAATCTTTTAGTGTGATGCTGCGAACTCCTGACGCTAGTAGAAACACAAATAAAAAGCTACATCGAAAAGCAATCAATTACCAAGCTCAGAAAGTTATAGCTTGTTTATTTGAAAATGACGGAGAAGCAAAAGCTGAAAACAAACTAACAAAATACAAAGAAGCTACGAGAAAAACACAGAACAGAAATATAAAATCAAAGGTAATTGTTCTGGGTAATGATAAGAACAAGCGAAAAAGAACAGAAGAACTTCTACCAAGCAGTAGTGACATTAATTTGAAGAATAAGAAGAATAATGAAAGTTGGTACGGTCAAGAGTGCGAAGGAGTTACAAAACAAGATAAAATTCCTTATTTTCAGTGCACATCTTGCTTGGATTTGTAGATCATTTACACATTTTCCTTTATATCCCTATTCTACATATTATCACTTTTTATACGGGCCACCTTAGGTAGTGTGTGGTGTGTGGGCCAGCTTTGGAACGCCCAGTTCTTAAGGTGGCCCTCTGATTTAAATAAAAGCAATTTTTCCTGAAAAAATTAAAATAAGTTTTATAATGTAATAAGCAGGGGTGGTTATAATGTTAAGCCGGTAGCATTCGTTAAAAAAAAACATCAATAATTGCTGTTATGTATTTATTTAAAATGTTTAACTCTTAACTATGGCCACCTTTGGCGCACCTATCTCATATGAAAATGCCAAGAGGCAAACAATTGACTTTAGAACAGTATCTTCAATTTGTGTTCTTAACGAGGAAGAAGATGAAGAAACAGTAATTGTTGGTGGATTGGAAATTTCACCGAAAGGTGTTCATTACCATTTGCCAAGAAAAGGAGAAATGGGACAGTTTAGTGATGGGATACGTAGTAAATGACCAAACGCAGCAACTGCTGCTGAACACAGATTAATAGTTCATAGCAAAGCGAGACCGACGTCTAACCGCACCAGATATGACTACTGTAAAAAACAATTATAGAGTGTAGGTTTAGGTGACTGTTTTGCGGCAAAAATGACATCATTAAAAATGTCCACAAACAAAAAGATGCCCATAGTAGCAAGGAAGCATCATAGATACATAAGTACAAACGCGCGCTATGAACGGAGGAATTCATATTTGAAAATTTCAACTATAAGCTCAGAACTTTTGTTCGTCGGCAATGGGGAGGGTGGTTTAATGAAGCATGCTTAGTGCCCACCATAAATTATAGTGGGGGAAATGGTTAGGGGTGTTTCCATAGCATAAGAACGGGATGTTTGATATATATAACTGGAAAAATGGAGGAAGAATATTTGGATATTTTTCCAAATAGCATATTGGACTAATGTTAGTGGCTTCTTCTCTAGTGAAAGGTAGATGAGGTAAGCCAGAAAGCCATGGTAATTCGATGTGTTGACTACGCCCTAGGCTACAATCTTCTTATTGAGAAATAGACAAGGGATGTCAAAAGGATAATGTAATTTGATGCTTCAAGTCCGCCTAATGCAAAAAACATAAATTTTACTCAGAAAGAGATAGAGGATGTGGATGTCTATTCACTATATCCTGTAGAAATATAGGTAGTTGCTTATCTTGTACAAGAAGTAATTAACTGTTAGAATGAGATATCTACTATCTCATTCATAAAATTATATTAAATTTTATACGAGAAAGCTTGTAGAGTTATTGTACATTTGAAGCTTTTACGAATAATGTTCTTTCACTTTTGTACGACATCGTATAGAAAATTCATTTTAAGTTTTGCACGTGCTATGTGATTATGAATGATTACGACCAGGTACGATTTCAAGTGCCATGTAATATCTGTGCATGTTTTAATAACGAAAAAATTTATGGTAAGGTGTTGTTATCGTGATATGACAGCGCGACATGCAAGATATTAAAATTCAGTAAGATGAACGCGGAATGATTTAAATTGCATCCTTCGCGTGAATTATAACATTCATTAGATGATGGGTAAGCGTAGTATAACTTTTCCATATCTTTGACGTACCGTACATGTATATGTATACATAGTATATACATATATATGTTTTTCGTCGTGTGGTGTGTGTTTGAGTATTTAGTGGCAGAGTACTCTTTTTTATATCATGAATGTTGAAAAACGCTAATAAATTACGCTGGGCTAAGCAGCGGGAATCGAAACGTTGAAGAAACGATAGTTGGATATCATTGCTATGTTGTATACATATTTTATCGGATTCCATTCATATTTGCCGTTCCAACGAGTGCTGCTTGTACTAATTGTAATTTACGAAAGCTCTGTTTTATGTTCTTTTCATATTCGTGTGATCGTTTAGTAAATATGTTTATACCTCACACAATAAGTTTCTTCTTTGCTCACTACATATGAATGAGCTTGTTGTGAGTGTCATCAACTGAATCTTCTTATTAAATTGGCAAAAAAGCAATTATTTCATGTTCAGCTAATGGGAATTATTTAGTAACTGTTTCTAAACGTAGCGCCTTAAATTTAATAGAAAGTATTAGTTTCTCTGGGCGTATAGTCACTAAAAATGTAATATCCACCGGCTAATTGGACGTAAACTAAATTTCCTATAACCGGATGAAATGTGTTACGGTATTAAACAATCAAAGATTGTTGTTTTACGTGTGATTGTCAGTGTTGACAGTTTGATAAGTGTAGTTTGATACATAAAACAAAAACACATCTATTGTGCGTTCTTGATATTTTAATTATCCACTGCAATTGGTTATGGGCCCAGAACTTAATATTGCAGCAGAATCGCACAATGTGGTATTGATGAACAAATTATAATAACAATTGGGACGTCTGGAAATTCCAAGTCAAAGTAATTTTGATGGCGAAATATTTGTACGACATTGTCAATGGTACAGACAGGCAACCTACAGAAGGTGCTGAACTTATAGCAAAGTGGAAATTGAGGGACACCAAGGCACAGGAAGCAGTAGTAACGAGGATGGAAGAGGGGCCGTTAGCACCTATAATGCAATGCTCCTTTGCATGTGAAATGCGGAAAAAGTTGGAGAGCATTTACGATAGGCAATCGGTTGTTAGTAAGCATTTCCTAAATGAACAGTTTTATAATGTAAAATTTGATGGAGATCTTAACAGTTTTATTACAAAGGTAACAAACATATGTGCAAAAATAAAACAGCAAAGCGATGAAATACCCGGGAGGATGGTAATGACAAATTTGATGTCACTTCCAGAAAGGTTCAGACATTTTAGAGCAGCTTGGAAAAGTGTGCCGTCAGATAAACAAGACATAAACCATTTAACTTAAAGACTCTTAATAGAAGAGGACCGAAAGGGTATACCAGACGAAGAAATAGTAGCATTGGTATCTACGAAATTTGAAATAAAGTGTTATAGCTGTGGAAAGAAGGGGCATATAAAAAACCAATGCAAGAAAAATATGGAATGCTTTTATTGCAAAACCAAAGGACACCTAGTAAAGGATTGTTTCCACAAAAAGCAAAAGGAACAAGGTGAGAACAAGCAACAAAAAAAAACATGTAGTACAAGTAGCAACTTTGCTTTAGTGACGGTAAGCAGTGATATTGAGTCGCAGGGAAATACAGGTATTTAGATAGCGGTGCTTCGCAACACATGTGCCGCGATGAAAAGTTATTTAAAATGTACCAACAATTAGATGTTACGAAAGATGTTAAGATTGGTGATGGTTCGGTGGTGAAGGTCGTAGCATATATTTAGCAGTTAACCATTAGCAGTTAACCATTTCTCACAAGGTAGTGCATTAGATAAAGGTCTGTCATTAATATCAAATGCAAAGATTGCAGTTGATAACCAAAAATAATGTAGTGTGTGCTATGGCTTGTCGTACAAGGAAACTATTTAAGATGTTGTTTAAGACAAAACGGAGTGATGCAAACTATCTGCTAGCCAACGACGGAAAAGATTTAATGTGGTGGCACAAATCTTTGGCACACCAAAACGTCAGATAAAAGATATTCTTAAACGTAATGATATTGATGTTGGAGAAAATTCTACCTTTTGCAGTTCATGTGTGCAAGGAAAGCAACACCCAGAACCATTCCCTGTAAGTGAAACAAGGGCAAAAGAAGTATGTGCTGTGATTCACATGGATTTATGTGGCGCTATGGAAGTACTCTCAATGAGGGGATCAAGGTATATGCTATTATATATCCCTAAAGGATGACCACTCCAAGTACAGAACGGTGTACTTCATAAAACATAAATCGGAGGTATATGATAAACTAAATGAGTTTATAATATACGCGAAAACCCAGATTGCAAAATGCATGAAAGTTATGCGTAGTGACAATGGCACAGAGTTTACCAAGTTAAGAGTGTACCAGTTTGTGACCTGTTTAAACGACATGGGATACAACATCAGTTAACAGTAGTGTATGCGCCGCAACAAAATGGTAGAGCGGAAAGGGAATTCCGTACAATCCTTGAGGCTACCAGAACGAAGTTTATATTTTAAACCGCACAGGTACAAGTCCAGTTATTGGAAAAACTCCTGAAGAGGTATGGCACGGTAAGACTTTTAGTATAGCTTTCTTAAAAAGCAGCTTTGGAAATGAGGTTTGGGTACATATACCAAAGCAAAAGAGGCAGACGTTGGACTTAAAAAGCAAAAAAGGAATGTTCGTTGGTTACTGTGAGAACACAAAAGGTTACCGAATATATTTTGCAGATAAAAATATAGTTACTACAGAAAGAGAACTAGTATTTGAGCAGGCAACAGAAAACAAGCAGGTAGATAAACCAAAAAATGAAAAGTAGTCTGGACTTAAATGGAGAAATGCAATCGGAAGAAGAAAATTAGAGGCGCAATGAAGATAACCATTTTGTGACTCCCATTGTAGAGAAATCTACTAGTACCAACCATGCGACAGAGACGACGACCCAGGAACACTTTGAAGCAACCACAACGATTCCAGGAGTACGAGACTGGTTACTTCAGTGTTGATATTGACGAATCTACTTCATATGAAGAAGCCATGGGTTGCAGTCATGCAACCGAGTGGCAGGCAACAATGAATTAAGAACTTAAGGCCTTAGATGACAACGATACTTGGAAGTTAGTGGACAAATCAGAAGTGTGCGACATAGTGGTCAGTAGGTGGGTTTTTAAAATAAAACGTGATCAAGACGGGAAAATCAGCAAGTTTAAGTGTCGTTTAGTGGCAAGCAATTTACAGAACCAATCTATTTACAACAATGTGTATCGTTCAGTGTTCAAACTAAATACCATCAGACTCATTCTAGCTGTAAGTACTTACGAGAATTGGCCAGTATTTCAAATGGAGGTGTGTAGTGCCTTCTTACATGGAGAAATTGACGAAGCAGTGTTAGTTTTTTTTGTTGAACAAAAATGTTTGATTGAGGGGGGGTGTTACGGTATTAAACAATCAAAGATTGTTGTTTTAGGTGTGATTTTCAGTATTGACCGTTTGATAAGTGTAGTATGATAAATAAAATAAAAACACAGCTATTATGCGTTGTTTGTATTTTAATTATCCACTGCAATTAAATGAAACCTCATATCGAATTAGTAGATTTTAGTATAAACTCTGTGGGGAGATGAAAGATTAAACACACAAACCGAGAACAGTATCAGATACCGCACAGGAAGTTTGATTTAAGTATTGAAGGAAGTGTAAATTATAATACCGATGGTATGCTAAACTTTTCTTAGGAACAGGTCATGTAGTTCCGCATTGTTGATACAACGTTTTACTAACATAGTGAAGAATTCTGCAGGTGTAATACGTATACCTTCTTAATTGTTGTATATTGGTATATCACATGTCAAAATAACAAATCTTGTTGGATTGATTTACAACGAAACAAACAGTAAATACGAATTTATAGTGGATATAATTTTGGTGGAGGTGCCGGCTATAAATGTTTTTTGTTTAATATCTAACTGTTTCTAGGTAATTGTTGCTTAAACCATAGCATTTTAGATACATTTTACCTCTGAAACAAGATGTATTGCTGTACAGTGAATTTAAAATGTCAGATAGTGCTGAGAACTATGAGGAAAATTACAATAAAAATCACTGATTAATGTCGCTGCATTAATTAACCTTATCTGTCTATCCCCAGCTAGCCTGAACCGTATTCTAATGGTGTGGCGTTGTCACATACATGTATAAAGACCGACTTATGTGGACCCACCTGAATTAAACAACTAAACAGAAAAATCAAACTAAATAAATTTCACAAAATAATACTTGAAATATTTAAATGAAAATGGAAATGTGAAGCTCATGTTAAAAATACAAGTGGAGAAGGCAAAATATTGATTGATTTATAACAGTGTAACATGAAATAAACTGTATAGGCAACTATTTCCGTATGTAAATTGCGTTTACTATGCAAAATGCTAATTGAAATACAATAATGTTCTGATTTTCGGATAATATAGAACTTATTAGGATACAGAATAGGGTCGGCATTTATTTTAAAATTTCAAAATAAGTATGGTTTGAAGATTAAACTTGAAAGTGTAAAATATCTAATAAAACAAGTAAGAAAACATTACAAATTAAAACAGAGGCCATAGTCATTGACATATAATTCAACAGTATATTACTATAGAATATTAATGTCATAACTAAGAAAAGTCAACGTTATCGAACAAAATGCGAGTATCGGAAACATAAAAATACGACGAACAAACTAGGATTATTGACAACAGAAAGATGGATACAAGATTTAGAATCCTATTTTAAATATGTTTTAAAGTAATCGCCATTTACAAAAATGTACTTAACCATTATCTCCTTCCATAGTTTAAAAGTCTTGAACCATATGTCTTTAGGGATACTATAAAAAACACTTAACAGTGATATCAATCTCCTCCAAAATGGCCAAAAGTCACAGATTAATCCGCTGAGTAAGAAGGATATTGTATAATTTTGATTTTGTTTTTCGCTAAATACTGAACAGTTGTCCGTGGTGTATAGGATAAAGCGTTATTATGATGTAACATGATTCCTTTTCTTGACACTTGGCACAGTAGGCAAACAATTTCAAACGTACCATTTAGCGGTAACTGTCTTCTAATCTTCTAATTTAGTTGCAATCACCAAACCCATACTTCTAAAAAATACTGCGTACATAACTTTTTCATTGCTCGTAGTTTTTACATCATCATAGGGGTTTTCTCATCTTCCCAGGCTCGGTTTTCTGGTGAGTGGGAACGTAAAGAAACGGTATGTACGTCTCATTGCCAGCTACAATTTCAAAAATAATTTGGTGGCCTCGAGCATTCAACATATCTAAAGATTGTTGGCAAATTCTAACACGTTCTGCTTTTGTAAATCTGCCAGACTATACGGGGTACAAACCGAGTTACAACCATTTTCGGAAATACATGATTGTGCAATATTGATTTTACCTGGGAGGATTGCATAGGTAATGCGGTTGTCCTCTTCGACCATCTTCTTCATCGCAGCAATGTTTTCGCTGGTAATAGCAGTTAAAGAACGGACAGCTACTTTTCTGTGTACCACCGACTCTCAGCTTTTCTCAATTTTTTTATACCATCTTTAAACCATATATAAACAGTAGCTATTGATGGTGCGAGATTCCCAAATTCCGATTTTCAAGATTCTCACTCATATCCGCTCCAGCCTTTCTTAAAATCGTAGTAAATTATTATCCACAAGTTCCCTCCTGAAAATTCCATCATTTCTCAGGCACTATTCAACCGAATTGCACAAACTAAACTATAGTTGACAGATAAAATAATGCAGTATTTGATAGACAATAATTTGTTTTGCTCGAGTAATAAGATTTTTCAATTCTCTATAATTGCAGCTTGTCTCTCATATCAACACATCAGCGTAAAATTACGCTGGTGGTATGGTATAGCAGGCGTCAAAATTTCCATACCTGGGGAAAATAAAGTCATTACTAATATTGGTATTCTTCAACATCAAACGAATTTATGCACCTAACTGAACATTCAAGGGTTGGCAACTACCTGGACCCGAATAATGCATTTTATCAAAAACCGGTTTTCAGTAAAGGTATGTATTTCTAGTCAGGTCTTCTATAGCAGAATTGTGTTAGATACATACATATACAGGCTATTCAGTTTTGCCTGCACAATAGGTTATTTTATTTCATTTTTATGGAATGCGCACATTATTAAAATTTTGTATTTCGTATTAAACATCCGTACTATACCGTATACTTGCTTTTAGGAATCGAAGTTGAAGTAAACACCTACAAATCATTGACAAAATTGCAATAGTTTATTTCAAACAGAATATCCTGGACATTATCCTGTAAATTATATGCACAGTACCTAAAGTTGAACGATTTTGAGTTGTAAATAATTTTGTACGGGAATTTAAAGCTTGACAGAGTAATACGTGGTCAATTCAGTGTAAAATAAATTTTGCCCTTTTTATTGAGATTGTTGCCGAAAGTAGTGTTAGTTTATACTTGGCAATTAGAAAATTAGTGATATCACTGACATTAGTCTATAATAATGTTTATACGTTCAATATATAATTAAACAAAAGTAAATTAAATCTACTAATCCACACTTTGAACAGGGTCTGCATCGAATCTAAGAGCATTAATAAGCCGCAATATTTGTGCGGGTTTCAGAGAAGGTATATCTCCTTCGTCTAGACGTGTTTACTGAGATGGTTGGCTCATATTTTTGTTTTGCCGCGCAGTTTGATATCAGGTGTTCCACACTTTCATCTTTCGCCGTGCAGAACCTGCAGTCGCTACTCTACCTCAGACCTATTCTTGCTATATGGTTCCCAAGGTATTAATGCTCTCTAAGAAAACTTAAGAGAACACGTAGTATTTTTCTGTTGAGATTTAGCATGGTATTTGCTCTTTGCTTGTTGAAACTTCCAGAGAATACCAAGCCTGAAAGATTCTCCAGGAGAATGTTTTTTTTTCTGTTGATGCTTATACCTATGCCACAGAATGGTTCTGATTCCACAAATAAAAGTGCACAGTGCAACCGTGCTTCCTTTGTTTAGGCTATTTAGTCTTTCGTGGAATTTCTTAAGTAGTAATTTTGAGCTGATGGTATGGGAGATCAATGCCATTATGGCAGCTATGGGATAAAATCGCAATGCTTTGTTTCCGATAGTTCTTGTCGAAGTTTATTTGACCCCATCTTACATTTATCTCTACTTGGAAGACGCTAGGATATGTTTCACATAGTTCTGAAACAATATATCTAGTAAAATCACATGCCGTGACCCATGATAAACGACGACCTTTCTGAAAGAGAAACGATTCCAACTGCATCATTCTGAAAAATGACACAGCGTTTGTATGAACTCCAATAGAGCAAAAGGCGTTTTCTGAAGTAAAGGAATCTGCAGTTAAGGAGCCTGTTTTGTAATTGTTTGACCCAAAGAAACAGATTACTTTATCCGTGGATGCCAGTCAACATGGAGTAGGCTCAGTGATGCTACAAAATGGGAAACCAGTGGCATATGCGTCAGCTAGTAGTCTAAACGAAACTCAGCGTCGATATGCCCATATTGGAAAGGAGCTGCTAGCTATAGTGTTGTCATGTGAACATTTCCACTATCAAGTATATGGTCGCACTTTCAGCCTAGAAACCGACTAATCAACAAAAGTATGGATGTGCTAACAGCTAGGATACAAAGGATGGTTTTGAGATTGTTAAAGTATCGTCCAAGTTTAAAATATGTTCATGGAAAACAGCTATACGTAGCCGATGCTCTATCTAGGAGTCCGTTACAAACAATGTAATACGCCATACTTAGAAAGCGAAGCATGTGTTATTTATACTATAGTGATGGCATCAAAATAGAAACAAGAGGAAATTAGAGAAGATACTATGCAATCCCATTCTACAGCAAGTACAATATACCTTAAAGGACTGGCCAAAGTACAAAAAAGACCTACTTATTGAAGGACGATGGTACTCTACGATGCCTTGATCAGTGCGGTGCATTA
>SMLS01058990.1:0-18799 GCA_004785975.1 Popillia japonica
ACTGTTTTAGCCACTATGGCTAAATATCCACTGGATTTCAGCAAAGGAGATCTTATCTCGATCGATCTTAAGTCTTATTCACTCGCAATGGCCCTCTGACGTATCACCTGGTAGATATATACCCATTTGAACACAGCAGAATATATCCACAATCCGCAAGAAGATCTGAAACTTTTTCCGAAGGTTGGAGACTAACAAAATTTGAAAAAATACAGATATTTACAATAGATTTAATTGTTTACACTAAAAAGACGCCAAATTCGTGAGTAATTTAATGTACTAGTCATTCATATACATACCTATATGTACTTAGAAGAATCCTCTTGCACATGCTGTTGAAATATTTCGCTTTTTCTTTTGGACGACTTCTTCACAAATAACTTACTTCATTTCATGTGTAAGTGGTGTGGTGTCATCTTATTGTAAAAGCTACATTCGCTGCGCTATGATTTTTTTGAAATTTTGGTAATGTCTGATTTACAAGACAAAATGGATATCGTTGCAAGCTTGACAATTATCTAGACTGGTAAGTTACCTTGAGGGCGAATCGCTTTCACATGTGCTGTTAAGCTTGAAAAGTTTTTGGGTTTGATGACTATATAATGAATAACTTAAGAGAGATGAAGACAGAAAATGTACTGTGGAATAATTAACATTAGGTAATTAAGGTGTCAAAAAATAAATTTAGGATTGTTAAATTTCGTTAAAATTCGTAAATACCAACTCGTGACCGATCGCCTTTTCGGTAAACCACTCATAGAATCTTTTATCAGTCTTGGTTTTTGCCATACCACTATCGTATTACCAATTATTCCAGTTTGAGTCGACTTATAAATACTCTTTTTTCTTTAAACGAAGTCAATATTTTCCTTTAAGAGAATGTTATGATGTTGCAACTTCCGGTAAAAGTTTGCAATTCTCTTCATTACTGAACTTTATACGTCGCTTGTAAATAAATAATGTGGAGTTCATCTAAGGTCTGTGAATCTTCTATGAGCTACGAATCGTTCGCTTTGCAATTTTGCAAGGTCGGAACACCTATCATAATAAAGGGGTAGAATCGTATATGGCTCGACAATTCTTCACGCTGTGACTTGTTTGTGTACTAACTGTGGTGTATTTCGTCCACCTGGACTGGTATTTAATATATTTTTTAACATAATATTATGAACGCGAGCGTGATCGTTCTATCATATTCATATTTCCTAAGTCAAAATAAGTATAAAAAGTAAACGTATATGTTTTGCTGTAAAACGTATCATTATTAGCAACTTGACGCACATATGTAAATATCAACAGACACACAGGACTGAGCGTGAAGTATGTCATGATGCTACTGCAAGATTGATTTTAACACAAACACTAAATCGTTTTTATAGCATGAAGCTCTATGTCTGTAAGCTATTGGGAAGCTGCGTTACCGCAGAGCGAAAAAGACTTCATGGTACGTGGGTAAAGGAATACATCAATTGGGATAATATCGCTTGGCACCGACTTTTGTTTATTGAGGAGTATGCAATTAAATAACAGAGATGCTTGAATTTGATGTAAACCAGAAGCACGAAATAATCTTTAATTTGTTCGAAGGAAACTTTAGTATAACGCTAGCTGTGTAATGGTGTCGATCGGAATAAGTATCGGAGACAAACCGTAAGCTATATTTCATTCAGAATTGTTAACTTTTTCGCTCAAGATATTTGGGTAAGATACTGCTGCCCCACATTAGGAGTTCACATTGAGCAAACATTGATAACAATTGATCAATTGATAGAATAGATTTTTCAGTCAAGTTCCCTAATGGTAATGGAATATGCTTCGAATGCATTAGGAAGATGTTTTACGTTACGAGTCTTTGCATCGTGCATCATGCAAAACTTCAAATTGTTCTCATAGAAGTGCGAAAGCACCAAATTATCAAAGACTGTTTGATATTTTGGTTCACTCAATACCAGCACAATGTCGAGGTTGGCCGTCCAAAGCGATCACATATAACAATTACCAAAATGAGTGGCTAAAAGAATTCTAGTGAATATTTTACTACAATAAATTAGTAGGTATATGAAGGAACTAATGATAGAGGGAGAGGTTTCTACTTTTCCAAAAATGTTGCATTTTGTACATAGAAGAAACGACATGCCAAAGTTCTGAGAATTTACTTTGCTCATACTCAAAGTGAATTAATTAATAGCTGTTCTATATGCTTTGCAAGGAGTCCCGATGCTTGTACCTCTTATTCTTGTCGTACTGAATGGCCAACTACTGATGTGGGTGGTACAGGAAAACTACAATACTTTAGCTATTTCAGACAAAAAAGTACATATATGCGGCAGTGAAAGTGCTATTCATATCGAAAGTAGTATTTATATTCTGTTTTAATAGAGGTAAATGTCGCTGTATTGAATGTCTTTTCTTGTCATTTCTTTTACTTCTTTGATTTGTCCACTGTTTCCGTAGCTTTGAATCCATACTTCTGAAAGCGCTTTGATTTGCTTCTAAAATCCGCTTCAGACGATCTAGACATTTACGATTTATTGACGTGGGTACACAAAAACTGCCTGACATACATACACTATCGACCATAAATGAGGGATCACTGGTATAATTATTCGCTCTTTTGATCTGTTTCACTTATCGTAATAAAATAGAGACTGTGCTTCTTGAAATATTTAATGACATTAGAACCACATGTAAAAGAGACGCTAGTATAATGAAAAACCTAACAGTCTTATTTAAATTGATTTGTGGTCACAACTATTGCATGCAATAGGGGTACTAATAGTATTCGCCCTCTATCATGTACGAAATTTTAATTTACATTTAGAAATTGTACAAGCGGGTCGTGAAGCGTGCGTTTATGAATACAAATGTAAAAAAGTTAGTAGTGCCATAATATCTCTACATAGAAAAAATAATTCCTTATGAATAATAGCACACACACTTAAACTAACTTATCGGGAAATGCAACGAATGGTGGAACCTTGTCAGACAACCGGAACCACAGCACCACGAAGACGTTCCGGAAGATCCAAAGTGACTACGCCGAATGAGGATTTAAGAATTACATTGATTTCTAAAGTAAACAGACGCCTAATAGCTCCAGAAATTCGTGCACGGTTAATGAAGGCCGCGCAAATCCGGTGTCGCTCACAACAGTGAAGAGGCGGTTAACGAAGCTGGATTGCACGGCCGAATAGCCGGCAGAAAACCATTACTACTGTCGCAAAACCGTATGAAACGTTTGGAATGGGCCAAACAGTATAAAGGTTGGGACAAATTTCAAGTCTTCGGTACTAATCGACGCACTTTTGTTAGAAGAAGAGCTGTCGGAATGTGTTGCAGCAACTGTTAAGCATGGAGGTGGTTCTGCGCTTGTTTGGGGTTCATTTCCTTTTATTGGCGTCAGCGATATATGCATCGAATTGAAGGAATTAAAAAAAAAGAAAACTATTGAGACATTTTGGAGCACTACCCTATTCCTTCGGGAGTAAGATTAATTGGTGAGGGGTTTTACTCGTAGCAGGACAATAATCCCAAGCGTACCTCCCGACTTTGTGAAAATTATATGCAAGAAAAGAAAGAGAAGGTGTCCTCATAGATATGGTTTGGCCGTCGCAATCGCCCGACATTAATCGCATCGTGTTGTTGTCGGATGAGTTAGATAGAAATGTACGCCACCACTGTCCAATATCCTAGAAACTACTCTTGGAGGAATTTGTGAATGCCTGGCAAACTATACCACTAGATATCCTCCAAAACCTAGTCTTACGATTGCCAAACATTTGCAAAAAGATATACAGTCCAAAGGTGGTTACTTTCAAGAATAATAAAATAATACATATTATTCCGTTCTATGTTGTTATTATAAATTTTCATTTGAATATATGTTTAGTTTCACAAATCATATAGAGTTTATTGTAATTTTCCCAGTGATCCCTCATTTTTGGCGTTAGTGTATATTCAAGCATGTAATATGTATAATTCTGCGTATGTATTTACTAATTCGTATAAAGAAAACTATGATTAAATTAACTATACACTATCTGTCAGCCAAACGGAATAAATTCGATAATAAATAAATTGGGATGTGTTCGAAAAAACGCTCGGACACGTCGATTGGTATCTTTAGTTATGCATTTTTTTTTCGATTTTTTTTTATACAGGCTGTGTCCTATAATAGTGGCCAATACCACCTCTCTTATTTTAAATACAATATCCTATATATTATTCCATTTTTGCATTGTTCAGAAAATTATAGACATATTTCATGTACACTCATAGAAAGTAAAGATTGGACACTTTCAATACGTTGTTATATGGGAAGTATCCAATCTTTACTTTCCATGAGTGTACATACATATGTACAATATTCTATACCTATCTTCAACTGTTAAGTGTTTAAGTGACATATTGTAAATATTAATCCAAACTGATCTATGTATAAAGATATAATGCTTAGATTTGAAAACATTAAGATTTTTGCATATTAATTGTTACAAAGAGACAATGTATTCAGGTGTACATTTATTTATTATATTCATAGAACGCTGTGAAAAATTTCACAGTTATATCCTCCGTTATCGAGATGAGGACATTTTTCTGAAGATAGTAAAATAGCAAAATTTTCAAGTAGACGTAAATATCTTGGACACCAGTGCAACACCTAGAATATAATTTTATTACATATATATTATTCTAATATATAAATGGACAGGAGAGCAAATGCGACGCTACCTACTCTCAGTAAGACAATTTTGCCTTCATAAAGGTTTCATAAAGCTAAACTAGTTTCGTGTACGAATATTTTCTTTAGTTTGTTTAGTAAGGACGAAGAAGTTCCCGCTATTGTTACACCCTGTATACTGCAGACAATGCTAGCGATAGATGGCAATGACAAGCATACTAATAATTTTGTTAGCCAATTGTAATATCGTCAATGTTAGGTGTTTTTCTAAACAAATTCGAACTGAAATTAGTTTTCTGTTTTTAAAACTGTAAGTGCGGCAGGATCTCGTAATTAGTTATGGAATTTATACAAGTTTTAAAAAATTACTGTGGTAATTTCAGAATATTTAGTCTTATTGCATATTGATATCTCTGCACCACAATCTGCTATATATGTATCCTCAGTGAAATTGAAAGTGTAACACCCAGAAGGAATCACTTGTTTAACTTCATTTTTTTGGTAAAGTGATAGTTTTACATCAGAACTGAAACGATAACATTTGCAAGAAATTTTATTAAAATGTAACACGAAAAACATTAACAAGTGTTTGGCGACCCCGTAGCTGAGTATACTCCTGTGCACGACAGAAAGAGATGGTCGATATCTGCTTGTGACACCTCGTTCCAAGCAACTTGAACTTCGTTGACTAACTGTGCCAAAATTTGTGGAGAATGGTCCAAAGTGGACAGTGTCCTCCCATGATAGCCCACACACGTTCGATCGGGTTTAAATCTGGGGAACGGGATGAGCACGGTAAAACGCCTGCTTCTTGGAGAAAGTCTGTAGTTCGACAGGCAATATGGGGCCGTGCATTGTTTTGCTGAAGAAGGACTTGTGGACGGCCATCTAAATAAGGTAGTAAAGTGGTTTGTAGAAGATTCTTTTTTCGTAAATCTATGACGCCAAAAAAATCAAGTTGAGCAAATTACTCCTTCTGGTTGTAACACTTCTAATGTCACTGTATATAGGAACAATTCACAACACAATATTTCAACAATATTCACGCATAAGCAGTGCCTATTGCAGTGCGGTGTTTTAACAGCAATTAAACAATTTATGGATGTTTATTATTTCAAATTTTCTGGAAGATAAGAAGTATAAATAAATATGAAGTGTGTTTGTTATAGGGGGGCGTGTTGTTTATATATTTATGACTGTAAAGTACTAGAAAGGGGTTGGCGTAAACGAAGTAAATATATTTTTCGATCAAGATCGAATAATATTTGAATATTTCAAAGAAACCGACAACCGAATTATGTTTACTATTGCACGAATGTCTTAGACCGTGGTGTTTTCCCTATTACCGTGGAAGTGAATTGGTGTTGGTGAAATATTAAAGATATTTACGATTGTCTGCTGGAACATCGCAACTAGTGGTGACAATACACGAACGCTTGATGAATGGAACGACTTTGAAGTGAATAAAAAGAAGTCTTGTATGCAAACTATGCAGATACAATGCGATGACGTTGAGTGAGCGGTTTGGTAGGAATATATATTACGTTGCACATTTACATACATTACATTTTGTTCATAATTGTCGTAGTTGTGACTTTATAGAATAGTTACCAAATACTTTGTTATACTGTACTTACTGTTAGACAAACTCAAATGATATGCTCTTTATACAATCAAGCCTTGTGAAAAGTATTACAGTGTTTTTTCTTGATATTTTCTTTCGTTAAAGTTAAATCCTGAAAAAAGAAAGATGTCATTGATTGGATTAATATTTTCTTACACCTTTCTTTTTTTTCGAGAAGGCAGGTAGAACGGAGATAGACATCATAATACTCATTATCTGTGTTATATTTATGTTATATGTATTATCTAATTTGCCTTATTGTTGTTTTTTTTTATTCGTTAGCAAATTGCTCTTGAAGACGGAGAAAAGACAACTTGCTCAATAGTACCTTGGATTGTTGCCTAAATAATTTAATTATATTTCATTCTCTTGCTGCTTTTCTAGATCTTGCTTCCTGCTGAAATTTTCTCCAGTATTTCTATGGAGTGAGCATTTCCTAAACATGATGAAATGCGTCACTCTTATACCGAACCGATATTGACAGCGACAAATTTAATCTCAAAAATTAAATATCAAGGAACTGAAAAAAGAAATTATGATTTAATACTCTTAATCTTGTAGTCACAAGATATCCAAACTTATGCAGAAGTGTTGGATTATCTCAAGAGCTATGGTTCTGAAATTGATCGATTTCAGGTGGCGGGCGGCGCTTGCAGTCGCACATAATACGTGTATTCGTTTATCTGTTTGGTTAGTTCACTTTGGTTAAAGTGAACAAACCGGAACAAACTAAAAATCTGAAGTCACCGCACCAGCAACATAAAAAAAACCTACAAGTGACCAATATTCAAACCGTTTACGTCAAAATAATTTTAGAGTGGTTAGTAGAGGAGTAAAGGGAGGTGAGTTTAAGTAGTTGAGTTTGGTTATTTTAAAGAAACACAATCAGATCAGTTTCTTAAGAAACTGAACTAACCTAAAGTGACCAAACAGATAAACGAATACGCCTAATGTGTGCTGTTGTTTTGTTCTGATTGGAACATAATTGGAATATATCGCTAGCTACCCGGCCGCCTTCTTATGGTGATTTTTTTGTGAGGGCCAATGCCAGTGCAAAAGCTGTGATAGTACTTAGTTTTTTTTGCAAGTTCTAACAGGGAGTTAGCCAAAGAGGATTCTCTAGCTAGATATCAGCCGCCATCATGGGAAGTACGTTTACGATATTATATGATACGGTGAATGTAGCGTCTGTAGCAAGCATTACTCACAACTCTAGCTATTTTTTCCCAAAAAGTCATTAAGTAAGATTACTGTTGTAGCTTTTACTGGTTTCATGGTTGGAGCACCATCTGATGTATAACGTTAGTGGCAATAAATTTATAATTAATTAACTAACTATTATTATTATTATTATTATTATTATTATTATTACCTGTTACTAAACTGCAATTTTGGGGTATGCTACTTTCCCGCGGCACAGTAAAATGTTAGCTCACTGCGACTTAAAATAAACAGTAAAATTGAAGAAGTCGTATTAGGCCGTTTTTAGAAAAAAATTCTGTTAATAAAAGTTGTTCAGAATCATTTAAATAAGTTAGATCCCAAATTTCATTAAAAACAAAAAATCTTAAAAATTCGAAAAATTTGGATAATTCGAAAAATAATTTTACAAGTTTGCCATGATTTTAATTCTATTAATTGAATTCGATAGAATAATAAAAACCGATACTTATTTGCTTAAATAACAGTGTTTTCAACTAAATCATCATTAGCACTGATATATTTTTTTATTCGTCTTCTATTAGGTACATATCTGTACTTGGGGAAAATTTTTCCCAGTAAGCTAGCGTGGGAAAAGTAATATGCTCTAAAATTACGTTTAGTGAAAGGTATGATCAGAAATAAAAATAAATAAATCGACAATATATTAAAAAAATACTAAGGTGGTGCCGCCTAGAGTGAGACACACTGTATATGTTTTAAAATGGTAGACAGAGAAAAGCCAAAAGTTTAATTAGAATTACTTGTACCAAGCTACACATGAAATCGATTTTTGTGAAGAATTCTATGTAAAAATACTTGTATGATGTATTGGTAGTAAAATAGTTTCATGTTATTAATTTGTCTTTTCATTGATATACAGGTACATATGTATGTATTATGCGTTAAAGTTCCATAAAGCTCGGACAAAGTTCCTTCATTGTTTTTATACAGCATTCAGAAACCAGAGCCTCACAAACTATTAAGATGTCTTTGGATACTGTTTGTTCTAAGATTTCAAATAGAAACAGTTTTTTATGCGATTCCACTTGTTAGACATCTTCAAACAATTGCTAATCTATTTTTTTTTGAAAGCATTGAGTTGTAAAGAAAAGTATTTTAGAACTCTCCTTTCACACAGACACTGAAAGCCGATTTTTAAGGAAACACAAAAGGAGAAAATATCTTCTTTTCGCATATATAATTTAATTTTATTAAAGAATATATTTCGAATGAGAAAGTCGACATGTTCGAGTATAGTTAGAATATTGCTAAAATATGGAAAGCAGTCACGAGATCTTCAGATATAAATGTTCTACATGCATCATAATATTCGTGCTACTGAAAAGAAGTGATAAAAACAGATCGACCCCAAAAAAGATATATAGCCAGTTTGTATGTAAATTGCGTTGCTAGCGAAAACAACTTTTTTACCTGTGGATACATATTTGTATTGCCCCTAAAAGGATTTTTTTTTCTAAATGTTCTGAATGAAATTTTCAATAAATACGCCGCATATTCACATGTTTAAATTCGAATCCGATAAATTAGTTCTATTGCGGTTACGATAGCTCGAATATTAGATTCCATGGAACTGGTGATCTAAATACATGTTGAATCCTTAGTGTGTAATTGTAATTATATCGCTAAATTTAGCTCTGGCTGGATTATATTTATCAAAACGCGTATCTACCCCGAACACGACTCGCCTTGTCTTCTAAATTACAGTCACAACAAGCGAGGTAAATCCCATTATAAGAGACACATGCGTTAGACTTTTTGAATTAATTACGCTTTCATAACGTTATATTATGATGATATTTTAATTAGTAAAACTTGTTGCGCGTATTAAACATTCATTTTATCGCGATTACATTTCAGAGTTTTCGTACAACGGAAAAGTTCTTTCTGTATTTTTATGCGGAATAATTTGAATTGGTTTAATTTCGTGGTTAAAATACGCACAAAAACGGTCTCAGTCATTTGAATGAATACTATGTAGCTGTTTAATATGGAAAACAAAAAGGTTTTCAGTCTGACATTAAGCTTCTCTTGATTCAACTGATTATAATAAGTTTAAAAGGATTAGCAAACAATTTTGATTGACATGCACTAAGGAAACTGCAAATTAAATTTTAATTTTCAAAATTAGTTATCCATCAACCTGCCTGGAGAACGGGAGAGGTACAATAATTCCTCAAAATTTTTAATTGCATTGAAAAACGGAGAAATATTTTTTCCCACTCCCGTTTTTAAAGTATAACCTCACATAATTTTTTTCGCATACAGCCGTATTGAATTTTTTAATTTGGTTCTTTATGGAAATTTTCCGTTGCTGTAGTTCCTTTTGACGCACATTGTTGCAACAAACTGTTTATTAATTTTTCGCACGAACTTGTTTTAACCTTTTTGTAGGGTGGACCTATTGTATTGACTTTTGTTTTGTGAGGTGGGTCCAGTGGTGTATTCAAGCTTTATCCCCTACTATAATTCTATTTAAAAACTCTTTTGATATAAAAGAACAAAATTTTTTGACAAATTTGTTCCGTACACAATTTTGACTTTTTCAAATTTTCGTGTAGGATTTCTGAAATATTCGTTTCTATTATTCCTATTTCTAAATTTTTAACTTTATTGATGACTTTTCATTTTGTACTTTTAGAAAATTTGCATAAAGTTGGTTATCATGAATTTGTTCTCTGCCCCTTTGACTTGGAAGTATTACAAGCTAAAGGCAATGGAATGGAACAATGGAAAACCGGCCTTGAAATGTATACGTTGGTTTTCTGTACTTTCAACACGCCTTTCATGTTTTCTAAAAGTTTAGATTAAGATACAAACTCGGTCTTTCAAGGACATTTATGTTAGAAGTGGTTGCCTTGTCATCGTTGTAATACTTGATATTATCTTGATCATGCTACCAGCTTCTTCCAAAGTTCTCCGGAAACAATGTTTAGAGGCAACAGCACATTTTCCACAATTCCAATATAAGCGTGTTAGTACAGCTTTTCTACAGTACTAAGTAATAATATTATTTTCGGAAATCCATCATTGTATAATTACCAACTGCCGGCCGTTGGTTTCAACCTTTTGTATACATTTTGCATCATACTACGTTTGTTCCTTGCTTACTTCTTGGGTTTATATATTCTGGACTAGCGGCAGCACAGGGGTTGACTAGCCTTTCGCCACTAAATATTACTCCTTGCCGTACAGTAGGTACTACAATACTGAATTTGGCTTCTTTGTGACTAACTGTATGACGAAAATGACGTGAAACCGGATGTTGGGATAAAAGATTACATCTGATGTCCGTACAAACGACTTAGGTGTTCTCAATATTTTGAACAAACGGAAGATCTTCCACCGAAAATGCTTGTCCAGAACCTACTTGGTTTTCCAGAAATCCTCTCTCCCTGGCTTTTTGAATAAATTATTTACCGAACTTATCATTTCTAACTGATGTACGATAACACCTTCTGATAAACCTGCTTTCACTAGTGATAGTCAGTCAGCTGAAAGTTTTAGTTTGGTTAAATATGACAAAATTTTGCGTAAGATTGACCAAAATTGTATCTCAAAAGAAGCTTTTGTGGTGAATTTTGATGTGGTATTTCCACGAAAAGTTCCATTACATGGTGAAATAATACGTCTTGGGTCAGTTCACCGGAACCTCATCAGCAGATTCGCAAAATGGAAGCCAGCCAGACAGCGAATCTGTTGACAGAGGATTACGGATGATGGGATTGACCGATTATCTAGGAAGTAATATTGAAGAGTAGTAGACCAGTGCTAGAGTAAAGTAGTACAATAGAGAAGCTTAAGGCTATAAGAATTTATAACCTTAAGGTATAAATAAGTTTAACAAGTAACGCAGTTAAAGAGAGCAACCTCTTGCAAGCAAATGAGTGGCGCTACCATTTTAAAGTTAGAGCTATCACTTCAGTCACGATGAGTACCATTTACCCCAAAAGTAACGCTTCGTGACAGTATTTATTAGATTCCATTCCTCGTCTCTAAAGCTCCAGAAAAATTAAGTCCTACCACTGAATAAAATGACTCGACGAGAGCTGTACTAATACTCCAAAAGAACATTGATTATATCTTATTCTATTGACGAAATTAAAACGAAGTTTCATATTTGAGTGTTTTAATTAACACATTTATGAAATATAAATTGAATTAATGACCAATAAGTGAAATTAAAACAAGGAACAAGGGGACACTTAGAGAGGTAATAAAATATTAAATAAATTAATTAAATTACTCAGTTTATGTAAGGTATTCCATATACCCAAAGTAAGCTAAAGGTTGTGTTAGTTGTATGCAAATTACATCGATTTTGAATAAATGGAGAGTGTTGGAAACTTTATTCAATTCTATAAAGAACGTTTAATACAGGAAGTTCTTGAGCTCTTTCTTCGCTAACGAGGTTTTATGCGATGTGTTGTTAAATTATGTATGTGTGTAGAACGACTGCAATTTAATTTCAGGGTTTAATTTCTCTTTTATAAGGTAGATAGATTGGATTGCTAGCTATATCGATCATGTACTGGTTATGTCGACTATCTATAATTGAAAATTAAAGTATATTTTGAGATAGTTTTCCGCTACTTGCGCAATTTAATAGTTATAGTAGTATATGTGAGTAAAAATGTCGCCAAATCTAAATAAAATGAGTATATATGTACAATGTTTAAAGTCTGCAGAAATAGATGAGTCTAAACAAAATTTATAACTTGGCTAGTTGTTATTTAATTTGGGCATGGCTAATTGGTTCAATTTTGTCCTCTAAAGAACGATTATTACAAAAATGCGCCCTATTTAGATTCTAGACTAAATTGATCTGCAAGTGGAAAAGTATTAGAAATTAAAGATAAGTACTGGTAGTTCTTAAAATATACTTACATATGCACATTGTGTTCATAAATGTTGATGAGAACCATATGCAACCAAATATACAACAACAAGTATACAAATTGGTACGGGTCAACAAATAATTTCCTTACAGTAATTTTAAAACTGCGAAGTCTTGCTTTATTGAATTATAATACCTTCAATAGCTCTCAAAAGTACAGGTTTTTAAAATATCCAAAACAACAACACGAAAAAACAACGACAAACAGAAAAAATAGACAAGAACGTGACATAAACAATATGACAACCGATTCTATCTATAATGATAGGGGAACTTATTTTATTTATGTGTTAAGTTTCTAATTTCGCGTTCTTAATTTGACCTTGATCTCAAACATGTATGGACACATGTTACACGTATACAGTGGTTGTGTGATTATATCACTCATTGATTTCAGAATAGTGTATCCTCGTAAATTAACTTTATTAAATTTCCGTATATGTGCGTACAGAGTAATGTTATGATACTACTGCACTTAAATACTTAATTTCTTAGTTCTCTACAAGAAATTTTTGATTCATATTTTGTATGGATTTCTGTTTTGTGCTAAAAAAATATCTGTATCAGTTTATTGTGAGCACTTCACATAGTTATCCGGTATGAAATAAAAGTGTAAAAATTTGAGAAGTAGTACAGTTTCAATAGGCATTGACTTGTTGTCCAAATCTACTAAAAAGGAGATTGGTGCAATCTTCATGAAATATCTATGTTTTTATCACAATTGTACAACAAATCATTTATTTGGAATCGAGACGTATCTAGTTCGGGAGATAGGCATGACAGACAAAGACAAGTACCAAGCTCTCAAATGCCTTTAGTCTTTAGACGGAGTTTATCAACCGTTTGTTACAGTTGTGCAGCATTCGTATAACTGGCGGCAGGCAAGCTAGACCTAGTTGGTTCAGATTCTTCAATACCACTGGATTAAGCAAAGGTTGGACGACAGGTGAAGCAACTGTACTTCAACGAATTATTGATACTACTAATAATGAATGATTTTTTTTCCTTGTGGACAGTTCCGGCTTAAGCAACAGATTCAACAAAAAGGCTATTTTGCCCTCCTAAAACTTTAATCCTTTGTGTTACACTCAACCAAAGAAGCCCAAAAATACATGAATTGCTGTATGCTCCTTTTATCCTCATTAACATACCGTCAATCAAAAGCCTTAAATGGACATCCTGTATACCTACCGATTTTATCCATTAAATTACTTCTAGTTTGTTCCCCAAGTTTGAATAAAACGATATCATGCAGGATGGCCCATTAGTGTGTGGAAGTGCAATAACTTACTTAGGATAAATTATATAATTTTTTTTTAAATAAAAGTTGTTATATTTGCGCAGGTACACATTTCTAAAATATTTAGAGATATACAGGGCGTTCAGCCTAAGCGAGACAACATAAAGTAAACTTTTTTTAAATAGGACAGCCTGTATATTTGTTTACAATCGAATTCAGTGTAAAATTCTGCACCTAGCCCTGTCTGTTCTTTTCCCATAAATTGTGACGTTGCCAGTTGCAGTGCAGCAAGTTGAAGCGACAAATATTAAGATTTGACGATAATTGGTGCACTATAAATGCTACTACTATTTTCCATTATTTTTTGTGACAAAATGAAACCAGTGAATTTCTACCTTTAAAAACTGTAATAAAATTATAAGGATATCTACAAAACAAATTAAGGAAAAAATAACAAACAACAAATAAGAAAGAACTAAAAACGTTAGATAACTATTTAACTAAATGTTCAAAATGACCACCATTTACTTCCATACAATAACGTATGCGATCTTCAAATGCCCTACTAGCACGTTGTAACATATCGACATCAGTAGTTCGGAAAACCTCCCTTTTATTCTTCATGTCTTCTATAGTATTCGCGGGTGTTTTGTACACTTGTTCTTTGACGTAACCCCACAAAAAAAAATCCTTTTTTGTAAGATCTGGGGAACGAGGTAGCCCTTTATAGGGTCCTCCTCTACCTATCCATGGTCCAGGAAATTCATTACTTAAATGTATATTGATCAGTTGGGTATGGTGAACTGGTGTCCCGTCATGTCGACACCACATTCGCTACCTAACATCTGCAGGTACATGCTGAAGTTGTTGGTGTAATTCGTTTTGTAAGAAATTAAAATAAACTTGCCCAATAACATTTCCATTAAAGAAATATGGGCCTATGATATGATTCCCAATTATTCCACCCCATACATTTAATAACCACCTTGTTTGACTAATAGTCCGCATACAATGAGGTTGATCTGTTGCATAATAATGGAAATTGTGTCTATTAACGAACCCATTTTTACGAAAAGTTGCTTCATCGACAAATAATAAGAGCATAATTGAAAACTCTCTTTTGCTGAATTTGTTGTTGAGCCCACTCACAGAAGGTTACCCGCTTTTCATAATGATCATCCACTAGTTCCTGCATCCATGTATGTATATGGTAAGGATGCATTTTATTGTGAGACAGAATTCTTTGGACGACAGTACCACTTAAGTCGGTTTGTTTTGATATTTCCCGTGTCGAGATATGAGGATTTTCCGTAACTTTTAACATTACAGATATCACGGTGTCCTGTAACATGGAAGTCTTCAACCCTTCGCTTTTTTCGTAAGCTACACTACCACTTCTGGTAAATCGTTGAAGCAAATTTTCCAATATCTCTTTTATCAGGAAATTTCTATCGATAACTATAAAAATCAAAAAATTGTGCGAGTAAACAGTTTTTATCACTTTCACCTCTGTCAAGTCTTCTATCGAAAAATTCATGATTTTAATTGCTTTCTCGTTCTTAATAGTTAATACGCATTAACATGTAAAAATGCCAGAAGTAGTATTTTAAACGTCACATTCAGAATTTACTTGTTAAAAAATGCGAATATTGTTATATCGTAAACAAAAAATGCAATTTTCTTAAAAACAGTCAATTTTAGAGAGTACATTATACAGACATAATTTGAAGGGATAAAACAGTTTTATAAGATGCTATAATAATTTACAGGGTGTTCCATTTAAAAAGGGAAGTTTTTGTTAATTGAAATCTCTTGAATTAATTTAGAAAGCACCCCGAACCCCAAACGAAACTTCTACTCGGTTCAAACATTTCAGCCATCCTTTACCTTCGTACTTACCAAATAAGTTTACTTGCTTATCACTAATACCGTTTACTAGGCAGCATTTATAGTGCACTAATTTTCGTCAAATCTTAATATTTGTCGCTTCAACTTGGCAACGTCACAATTTATGGAAAAAGAAAAGACAGGGTTAAGTGCAGAATTTTACACTGAATTCGATGGTAAACAAATATACAGGGTCTCCTATTTAACAAAAGCTTACTTCATGTTGTCTCGCTTAAGCTGAACACCTATGTATCTGCGCAAATATAACAACTTTTATTTAATTTTTTTTTATATAATTTATTCTAAGTTATTGCACTCCTACACACTAATGGGCCACTTATATGTATGTAACATACATACATATATGTATAGATATGTGTTTTATTAGCACATACACCTACTGGTACTTCTCCATAGTAGTTAAGCATCAAGGGATGAAAGTACTATTCCAAATTAACTATTTGCATAGCGTAGTGACGCGTTTATTTTACATGCAAAATTTATAAAGTCAAAGTAGATGTAGTTTATAAACGCAACCTTTTAATTATAACCTAAATAAATGAGTAATTAAAATGGTTCTCAACTTTCTATCACTAAAGCTAATTAATACGATATAATAGCGAGAAACTGAAACCCAGATGTTCAGATGATAAACGTTCAGATGAACAGCAAGTGTGTGGATAATTTGTACCTGTTCTATATTCTCACAGTTTGAAACTATTAGAAACTAACTATACGTACAAACGGAATTTATATGTATGTAATTAATTCATGAAGTAAGGGTGCTACGGATGAAGTCTGATTGAGCCTGTTTTGATTTTATATCTATGCTTCATCTAAAGTTATTCACTTATTTCTGGAACTATTGACGGAATGGTTAAATCAAACTAAAGGTTTTGCTTTGGCAGAGTTAATGAAACTGTCAAAACAATACAGACTAATTTACTGAGTTGACCTATTTATTGCTGCAGTTAAATTTTCTTTGTTTAATATTTCGATTTAGTAATTTACATATTTCCATAACAACTAATGGAAATGAAAATGCATTCAAGGTACGTTTACGCGACTCATAGTTTAGATGTGTATGGTAATACCCAGTTAGGTACCGTAAATTTGGAAAACCAATAACTTATATTGATAGGCTTTTATTCAGGTACCTATATGTAAATTTTATACGTACATATATGTAGTTGAACAATAAGTACATAATTAGTCGACCACACTTAATATTTTGCCCATGTGCAAAGGGTGAAGTGCAAAATAATATTTTTGCAAACTAAAACAAAAAAAAACAAAAGTGTAAAATATTATAATTACTTGTGACATACAAAACCAAAAACAAAAGCAATCCTAACAATATGAACAATAACAATAACTAAATTTTCTGTTCTTTATAGAATTCTCCTCTCGTAAGAGGACAGCTTGAATAGGTAATCTGTGTGTATCTACTAGTATTTCCAAATCTGTTGTTGGAAGACATTGTAGCGATATGCTGCGAGGTAGGACAAGTTTTGCGGATTGCTCCATCTAATTCATCGCGTAAAAGGTCAATTATGTTAGTGTCTGCACTTTGTGGTGGCCATACCATTAAGTACAACATATGTCTTTACTGTAGATCATTTAAATAGTTTCTGCATCCATATCACGCATAAATGCAACATTGTAACGATTAAGCGTTCACACGATGTAGCTGCATTTCCCAGTAATATTTGGAGAGCTTTCTTTTTTTATAGCTCCTATAATTTTTCGCAAATCTCTTGTCTCAGCATAGCAAAAGCCATCCGAAGCTAGTATGGAAGTCTTCTATTTTAATAGTTGGAAGATTTATTTATAAAGATCCTTTACGCAAATTGTTGTCCTGAATAACTTTCTCGTGAAGTGTAGTTATAACATCACACTCTTTTTAGGTCGGAGGGTTTTATCTAACGATTTCAGTAAAGTTTGACATTACTTTTTTTGTTAAAGAAGCACTAGTTACTGATGTGCACAGCAGCAACTAAAGTACATATTAATATCTGAAAGATCTTCTAGATATAAACAAGTACTTTAAAGTAAAGTATTTTAAAGTATTTTTAAGTATTTTAAAGTATTACTTTAAAATCGCCAAACATTTTCAGTAAGCAAAACAGGTCAAGTAGATGTGATTAGGTAGAAACTCCGCTTATATTTATTTGTACTATGTCGTGTAATCGATAAAGCATCTAATGCTGCAAACCCCTTTGCTTACGCAAACAACAATCACACTTCCTAATAGAATGTCGAATATTATATTGCACGTCTGACTTAGTATGAGTACAGTGTACATGTTTTGCAAATATGACAATTTGTCTTTGGATTCAGTATGAAGTTGCATCTGCTTTCGGAAATTTCTGCTTGAATTCTCTTCAACAACGGAAGTATGGATGTAGTTACGTACTAAGATACATTCACTAGAACTATAGGATAGAATTACTCTTGACAACTGAATCTTCTACTCTTCACTACCCATGTATAAAATTCATGTGTTGAATGCTGATATAAAATACCGCAAATGTCACACAGTGCTCATAATTTTATTCTAGAAGCAGATGGCTTTTCCACGTGGGGCATAATATTGAGGTCACTACCTGCATGTTTGCAATATTGAGGGTTACTAGTTTAGTAGGTACTACTTCTAAGTATACCAAATTTTATTGCGCTAGAACAACGCGTTCAGGCTATACAGGGTGTGCTCGTCAATTATTTCCAGAAGTGTATATATAGATATAAATGATGTTGCACCTTTCAGTTAATGCGATCAAGTTATCTTACATAGTACATAAGATGCTAATATTAGGCAGTATGAGATATAATTTATATTGGTTTGCTAGAGTCACCTCAAACGTTTTCTCTTTGGCCTTACAACCATGAGCGATTTTGAAGCAATACGAATCAATCGTATGATCGTAACATGGAGGGAATGGCTGGATGAGAGGGCTCTACAATCGAAATGTCCTTTTTAGGTAGGGACATATTGCGATGCTTTATTTCTGAAATGCTAACACTAGACCAGGTTGAATACAATAAGATAGATAATAGGTTGAAGAAATGTTGTATATAGGAAATTAGATTAAACCCTGTTCGAGAGGTAACACTTGTAAAATATCGCTTGAAAATTAGCTTGATCTGCAGGCAACCTTTTATCTTCCACAGTGATGATGATGGGAAAGAGTTCTATTTACTCGTAAAAACACAGTTTAATACTTTGTAGGGTTCATAGTAAGTTTCAAT
>SMLS01058991.1:0-33472 GCA_004785975.1 Popillia japonica
AAAAAATGGGACTTCTACAATACACAAATGATTGGCGTTTGTTGATTGATAGGCCCAAGCGTAGTTTAAAATGGGTTCTTTTCCAACATCGCTGGGTGATTTGTGTAGATTAAAAAATGGTAACCTTTCTTCCAGCAGCAAAGTGGCTACACAAAATATTCTTGTTTCTTGTTGTGATAAAAAGCGAGTGGCCTAAGAGAGAGAATTTGGTTGTTGGACAAAATAATATTATTTCCGACTCTTTAGTTGAACTGGAGAAAATCATCTTACCACCCCTGCATATAAAGCTAGGACTAATGAAGCAATTTGTTAAGGCTCTTGATGCTAATGGATCATGCTTTGTCTACATAGGAAGAAAGCTGTCCCAGACAAGTACGGAAAAACCTAAAGCTGAAATATTTGATGGACCGCAAATAAAACTAATTACAAAAGATTCTGCTCTTGTCGAATGAGTGAATGATATCGAAAAAAAAGCCTGGCTTTCATTTGTTGATATGTATGCTGGATAACTTCCAATTTCTTGGATGTAATATGAGCAGCATAGTCCACTATCTACACAGCCACTTGGATTGTTTTCCTTAAAATTTAGGCGACACAAGTGGAGAATAAGGTGACGGATTTTACCAAGACATTAAAACGAGAGAGGACTGCTACCAAAGAAGATGCGATACCGATATGATGGCAGAAGACTGCTGGAGTTTAAAACGAGATTGTTTGAAAGTTCATTCAAGAAAATTTCGCAAAAGAAGCTTCCGTTGCGTTGAGTGAAGCTGTTTTGTAATGTTGATATTAAGTAAGTTTTGTTTTCTCAAAATATGTTGCATACGTTTAACTGTACTATATGGTTTGATGTAGTTAGATGGCTGTATGTATAGGTCTTTATTATTTCTGTGATTTTTTGTTTTATTACAATACACCAGCATATTATTACTTTATTGCGCAAGTACCAACATGTCACTTACGTTATCTTGAAAACTATAACTGACAGGGGGAAACTAATGCCATATTTAGATTCAGCACTTCAAATATATTTAAAATCAGGTCTAGAAACTTAGGCACCAAAACCATTGCAGGCTTGTATTATTAAAGTGACATTCAAGTGGTAAGAATATTGAAAAATTATCGAGACAATTCCTACGAGTTAACTGCAATTTATGTGTATATACATACATGTGTATGTAGGTGCATCACGCGTCTGAGGATGGTACTTATGAATTTAAATGAAATAATATCATAGAGTTTATAAGAACAGGCAAGCTGAACAATATAATCTAGATGAACTATAAGGCAATATCGGCTCATCCTGTAGTTGCAGGAGATGCTAACAATTGGTCCTTGAAGCGCATGTTATTTGCTACTATTTATACGTAGCTAATTTAGTACTTAATTAGAAGAAACTACCAAAGTTATATATGTGTAGTTTACGTTATAGTATAGATCGCATATTTGTTGTACAACTATTTGGAACATCAGCTTCTACAGATAACATCCAAGTGCTTCAATTTTGGCTAAAGCTGGACTACTGGTTCTTCAGTCTTCTTTTTGTTAATGCTTCTGTCCTCCAACTATCTGGATTAATTTCACTTATTTCTAGACATAATAACATAATACTGCATTGTCGTAGTTGCTTGCTAGTCGTTCATTTTCAGGACTTGTACGACTAACCAGATTGCGTATTTTCTCAGAGGAAGCACTTCTAATAACGGTGCATCTGGTTACACACAAATCATACGTAGCACTTGGTTTTAAAATAAGTACATTTTGCCTTTTTACTAGCACTAGCTTTGGCTGGCTCTGTACGTAACTCAATAATAATATCAAAAATTATGCAAAGCAAACAAGGCTATGACAAGTTGTTTAACAGAGTCCACAAGTAAAATATTAAGTATCAGTCAGTAAATAACTATCGTATAATTGCAGGTAAAAGTAAAATATAAATCGCACACTGTAATTACTATTTTGTAATAATAAGCCGGAACAAAGACACTCTCTTGCTCAAGGTAGGTTTCGAATGATCACTTCTTTTTATACACATAAAGTTAGGTGTGGCATATTGCTTTCTTAACAATTTTGTGATATTTCCTGTAAAAATTTTAGCTGTCCTCATCATCTTTGCAGAATTTACACAAAAGAGCATTTGAGCGGAAATTTGTGCTACTCTCAATTAGAATATACGACTTCATTTGTCATTCTTTTACTTGCACCATACTTCCTTCATATTTTATTTGACGTAGGTAACATTCCTTTCCCAAATTTATTACGTTATTGTTTTTGGATTATGACTCTTTTTGAATAATTTTTCAACAGATTTTAATTGTTCTACGTTTTACAAAGACCAATAAATGTAGTATTAAACGTATGTATATGTATGTAATTATTTAAGTGCTCACTGTGTGAACTGTGTGTACTTACTTTATGTAGGCAAAAATTATATATTTTATTGATAAAAAAACCCAAAATTTCAAAAATTGTACGGCCAATGTTGACATTATCAAAAGTGAAAGAATAAGTTTTACTGCACCGCCAGTCACAAAAAATGAACACAAATTTCTTCCCAATTTCTCTTTCAGCAATAACGAATATGTCCTCCGTGGGCTTCAATGACAGCTTGGAAACGTTTTTGCATGCTGGTTATGAGATTATTAAAGCTTTCTTTCGAAATCTGTTGCCAGAGTTGTGGAAGAAAATTTCTCAATTGTTCCATTGTTTGTGATAGGGGATTATGATGACCCAAAGCTCTCTACAACTGATCCCAAGCATGCTGTATCGGATTTACTGTGTTAGTGTAGCTAAATGACGAATTCCGGATGGATCGGTGTGGACGAGCGTTACCGTCCATAAAGCGGAAACCAAGACCTACAGCGGCATGAAACTATGGCATAGCATTCTCGATTGCCTGATTCAAGTATACTTCTGAATTCTGATTTTTTCCCGGAATAATCAGCAAGTCGGTACAGCGATAATAACAAATATCTCCTAATACACAAGTAGTGCCTCCTCTGAAAGGGTGAACTCCTTGTACTGATCGCTGGTGTCTAAACTTTTTCTGACGTTTTTAGCGGATATTGATACGAGCTACCTACTCTACATTTGGGATGTGCTCAAAGGGCTCGACGTGCAGGATTGGTGACATATCCGTTTTCAGCGAGGGTGGATATTGATGGGCGGCCAATTCAAGGTTTTCTTTAACAGATTCTTGAAAACGATTAAAAAGTCTAGAAATTACAGTTTGGCTTACTTACCAACGAACAAACTCTTGATAGGTACCTAATAATTAAAAAATTGAGCAGATTTTGAGATATATCCTTAACTTATCTGGAGCAGTTTATTTATAACCATTTAGAGCTGTTAACTAGCGCTGCATAGCACAGGCGCTACAGCCTTAAACGTTTGCACATTACTGTATTGAGGTTGGGGTACGTTTGGATTTACGTTTTATGTATACAGCGTATTGCTAACAGCTCTCTTTATAATTACAAATATATTGTAAATAATTGTGTGTTTGAGTATGCCAAAAAAGTAAACTCGTATCACATGTTAGAGGGCTAGTCTATTTTATTACCAAACGAATCAGTGAAATCACTGATGTTTTTATCAACTTTAGAATTTCACTCGCTTCAGTAGTAGTTCTCGAACAGTTCTTTGGTTTCTTTGGTACTTTATGTACATGCAATATGCTCGGTTACCTTTTAGTTTTGAATAGCTTTGTTGAGTGTTCCTTCAATTTCAACTTTTGCAGGTATATTTATAGCAATGATTTTGTCGCATTTTTTCGTGTTTTATATAAAAATTTTCTGTCTTTGGGTTTGGGATAACATCTTAATGGAAGAAATGAATGATGGTTCATCCTACGATGTAGTGCACATCCCTGTAAAAGTATTTGTTTTGCTGTGCTTAGGTGAAGGAGTAAACGATTCGTTTATTTTCCTTTATACACGCTTGAATATAAACATGTGTATATGGAAATGCCGCGAGTGTTTCTTGTAAAACGTGTAATTCGAATTATCGTATTTACAAGCAAATTAAGTTTGTGGCAGTGGCCACGAAAACATGCAATATAACCAGTTGCAAACGACAGAAGGAAGCAGAACGTAATATTCTTATTTCGCGCAACATTTATAAAACAACATAATTAATAAAACTGGACGGATTCATCTATCAGTGAAGAACCTGCCTGCAGCAAAATCGGATCTCTAGAATTATTATGGTAGTCTCCGTTAAGACGGTCTGCACGATTAGTCGGCCCACCCTTGCCAGAGTGATTAAATCATCATTAGGGATTTTCTACTTATGGTTGGAATCTCTTGTTGTGCTACCGATTTAGAACAAAGTTTTCGCTGAGATTATTTATGCTACGAGGAGATTCGGATAAAATAATATGTATAAGTATAAGGAACTAATAAATATTGTACTTTGAGATTTTGCTTTTAATGTAAAATAATGTTAGGTATAATGTTTGGAGGTAACGATACCATCAACAAATTTACTCTATAGACAGTCTCGGTATGGGCAACTATGCTGAAATGGGCAACTTAAGTGCCTTGTCCTACGTTTTGTCTTTCACAGCTCAACTCCGCTGAGATAGATTAGAAGAGTATCACTGTAAATAATTTTTTTCAATGAGAAAGTGTAGAGACAGCTGGAGCTGTGGGGGTCTGAGGCTGACCTTGCTCAGAGTTACACTAACGCAGCCACTAGTAAGACAAAAACTTAGTTACGCTTGGACTCACGAGTATGGTGCAAGTGGCTCAGTTTTATTGTCTGCGGTGTAAACCTTTGTAATTAACTTAGGCCCCACAAATTCAAATCAAACATTTGCCAGACGTAGGTACCAGACTGGTTGCAAATATGGTTAACAAATTATAATCGGTTGACAGCGATGATTTAATTCTAAATTAATAATATCAATTGCTGTTGACGCTTAGAAAAAGATAATGAATAAAATAATTACTTGTCATCTGCGTCAATTATACGTACATTACCTTACCTTCTAGATATCAACACGTTGCTCATGTCATTCTCAGAAGACAGTAAAACATTATTAAGGATATGTCGGAGCAGAAGCACAACCGAGACTTAAAACTTGCTTAACAACTTGCTCTAAAACTTTAGACAAAACAGACATACAATACCTTACCTTATTGTATGTGTGACAAAAGGATCAATAAAGAGGCTATCATATTTCAGCATCGTTGGAAAAACCTGATCAAAACCAAAGGCGTTAGATTTTATATAGTTAGGAATTAAATGAACCTCTCCAATGGAACTCATGTAAGCGATAGGTATTGAAAGACAGTACCAGGAGCCATAACAGTGTAATTACACTACACAATCCAATTATAGATATTTTGCCGTTAGAGGTCTAACTTCCTAGAACCAAATTAACAATACTTTCATTAAACATTATTATCGTGTAATCAATTCTAATTATCTATATATCATGTAAGACTAGACTTTGCACGCTCAAGAGGTAATGGCTTCTAGTGTTCATGTAACTAAATCTATACACATAAGCACACCTTAAATATTTATGATTGCCACTTTATTGGCTTTATGTGAATTGTAACTAGAATTTAGTTTCTTATACATAATAATTGCACAAGCAGACAATTCATTTTTAACGCTACGACAATTCTGATGTTGCAATAGTTTTATAAGTTTCATTTTGCTTTTCTTTCAGGTCAAGGTCGTGTAAACCAACTCGGCGGTGTCTTCATAAACGGTCGTCCGTTACCTAATCATATTAGGTTGAAAATTGTCGAAATGGCAGCAGCTGGCGTCAGACCCTGCGTCATATCTAGGCAATTGAAAGTGTCCCACGGATGTGTTTCGAAAATACTGAACCGCTATCAGGAGACAGGTAGTATCAGACCCGGTGTCATTGGTGGTTCTAAACCGCGTGTTGCAACGCCAGAGGTCGAGCAACGCATCGAACAATTGAAGAAGGAACAGCCCGGAATATTTTCTTGGGAGATTAGGGAAAAACTAATCAAGGTAAATGAAAATTGTGTAAATAGTTTATGTTATTTATATGTAAAATATAGTGTGAACTATAGTTAGCGGACGTTGTAAAACTAATTGCTACACTTAGCAAGATTTGAAAAATTCAGTAAAGTTTTCATATTGACATATTGTTATTACCAACCTAGTTGCAAAAGCCCGTTGCACGTTGACAAACGTTGCTGGTCTTTGTAATTTGTGTGGTAAGTAAGTTTCAAATCCAAAAGAGACTTACTTGTCATTTTTGTCTTTTCTATATTATTATATGTCGTGTGTTTAGTAAAGCTGACTGGAAAAGCTAACAAAAACATATAGGGTTATGCATTGGTAACAATAAGACAAAACTAAAATTTGATAGATAGTGTCATTAAAGGTATTGTAGCTATCACAGCAGCGTTTCGAACTGTTGTTCTTGCTCTTGTGTGTATATAAAGCTGCAATTTTTTTGTACAGATTCGTGTCCTCAACAGAAGAGTTCGATTTGTATATCGTTCTGTCCACATAACAGGTTCTTGCCGACTAATCCAGTTGCTGCTGGATCGTTTATCTAAATCTAATTCCAAATTCCATATCTCGTATATTATAGCATTTTAGAGGTACCACACGATAGATAGAGGGATAGTCATGTGTGAATCGTGTTAAATTGCTTTTAAAAATCCTATGGGATTCGTATTCTTTTCATTCAGTTTAATTATATTGCAGAGAATAAAGTAAAAGTTCAATATCTGTTACTCATATTCAGTAGGTAATATCATAATAATCAATCATGCCTGGATTTGCTTTATTAGTTGCCACGCAACTATATTTAGTAATCCATCAACATCTAATAAGTGAACATATAAGAAGCGTTGCTGCTTTTATGGTGAACGTTCATGGATTTTCAAATTGCTTTTGTTTAAGCACAATATTATAAGAACAAAAGTAAGATTAACTTCTCTTGCTTGCTGCATTATCAGAAAAAAATAGATTTTCTGAACTGAAATAAAAATGTTCCATATCAACTGCACAAGATTCGAAGATTAGAAAATAAAGAATGACAATTTTCTCTTACAACTCACCTGTAGCGTACTAGGATTTCATTTGCAGTAATACCTGCTTTCCATTATTGACATTTCTCGATAAAAGTGATTTCCGTGTCCATTTCCTTACTGTGTCAAGATTTTTAAGGAAAAACTGTACATAGGTTCCTGTTGTAGTCAGTTGCTTTCCAAGTTGCTCCTCCTAGTAGATTCTATAATCCTTTAAACATTTTATTATGGCTTAGTGATCACAGTTGTGGACCCACGAATATGTCTTCCTTAACTTTTTTAATGCTTTGATAATTTTAAGAAACTTCTGGTTCATATATCAAACCATAAGTCATGGTCTTCATGACTACTTTAAATCTTTTAATAGATACCATATTTATTATTATTTTTATGCAATAGGCATTTTCTGGATTGGTAGGATCATTTTTGCTCGATAGAAAATTCACACAGGCACATTGCTGTAAAACCTAAAAAGCAAATCATGTTTTTGAACTAATGTGTACCTACCTATATCAAGAGAGCTATAGCAAAGTTCGGCTTCGTTAAAATACTTACTGTTGTTGAGTTTCTGCCATCTCGGAAAATTTTCAATTATATGAATAAAGTTATTTGTATTTAACAGGATTGTTGTTTCTATGACATTCTAACATTTCCCCCAAACAGAACCCACAATAATCCTATTGCATTTGAGTCTTTGTGGGGTTTAATAACTTCCAACATCAAGAAGAGGATCAAGAGAGGATTGGCAACTCTCTTAACGTTATAACTAAATCTTACGTTAATAATATTTTTTTATCTATACACATATGTACTTAAATAATATGAACCTAATTACATACCTAGAATGTCTTTTATTTGGTACAATGGCGTCAGTCTCTAGTTTTCTGTTACAGTGAGAATAACAATTATTGTCGCAAAATAAACGTAAATATGTATAAGTTTAATACAAATTATATAAAGTAATAAAAAAATCATTCAAACATGGATTAATTGTCAACTACTGGGCAGGTGGAAACTATATCGTCGTTATTTGTCGAATGCTACTTACATATGTACCTATCCAATGCAAAGACTACGAAATGGGCAATACCGAATGTACTTTTCTACATTAGAATTTTTCTAATTCCAAGAGATTGTAAATCATCTGGTAAAACTAAGAAAATCGATAATATTGCTTTGGGTTGTGATGAAAAGTGATGATCTTAATCATGAAATCTCCTCGCATGTCGTTTCACGAATTCCGATTTAGAATGGTGATGTATGGTGATTGTATTTTTAATTCCTCTGCTAATAGGAACACGTTGGCATTTTTGAAATGCCAGCTCTATGAGGCTAAAGAATAGATCATCTTTGGACAGGAGTATTTCTTGAAAAGTTGTCCAAATTAATGCAAACTATAAAGATGGACATGAACGTATTCTCAGTTATTTCTTAAAAAATGTAGTAAATCAGATTAATAATGCTTATCGTTCACTTTGACTTTTAGCCTTTCGAAGATTTTTGTATAAAGAATGCTTTATGGACTAGATTCTCATTTACACAAACATAATATTTTGAGTGTGCATCAGCCATATTTACAGTATTAATCAGCCAACATTGACTGCAATTCATGAATTTGATGAGCAGATAGTATATGGCTTGGAGTTATCGGGCTATTAGCATTTTCTGCGATTCAAGTCGTACATTTCTCTGTATTAATCATTTCTTGGAGAAATTTAGTACAAGTCAATGACACCAGTGTGGTTGTACCACCTAGCGTATGAACATATGCGTGGAACATATGTTTTCAGAAAAAAATGAAATGTAAAAATTGATTCACAATCGATTTTCACAAAACTGATCTCGGATTATTTCGAATATTCTAGCTTGTAACTGTGCCCATTTTTGGGTTTCCGAGGCTTCACCTAAACCTTCCTACACAGTAGCACCCACAACTCCTCAACGACGCGCGCGTGGGATACGTTGGGGTTCCCATTGCTAGTTACAGAATTATGTTCGGCTAACCAGTTCTGAGTGATTGTAGCATAGTGGGATGAAGCCAGATCGTTCCAGAATATTACACATTGCTTGGATAATGAGTACTAATGATGGGGCAAATATAGACATTTGCATCTACAGCTTCATCTTTGACTCTCCCACGTAAGGTCCTGAATTTCTTGCTTAAGAAATAACGCACCAGACCATAATCTTGTCAGCCAGTTTCGCTATCGGTTTAAATTTTACGTTGTCAGGACAATTTGCAATATTGCACATGTAAAAACCATCGTTAGCGTCTCTTTCCGAAATGGACAATGAAAAATATTTCTCATCATCTAACACAATAACGCTGTTGCCAATAAAATGTTGACGCCTTAATGCTCGGCAGCATCTGGGAATTCTCTGTAGTTGGGTTGTGGTGTATTTGGGACATTTTCTACTTTGCGATATGCTAATCTATTTTTAGTCAAAATTCTGCCAACAGTTCTATGCGCAATTCCAAATGTATGTCCTACAGTACCCGTAGTCAATCCAACTCTGTCTTGAGCAGATTAGATGAGTCTGTTTACATCATGTGGAGCCAAAACTAGAAGTCGTTCACTTTTCGGTAAATTGATGCATAACATACCTTCTTCACATTCCTTAATTGTGCAGTGAATGGTCGACAGTCCAATATTTTGGTCTTGAAAAATGTTAGTAATCTCGTATTTAGCTACTTGTCCAACTAAATTATACATATATAGACTTTCCTCTTTCAATCTTGCATGACATCTTGTAAAACTATTTCAGAAATATCTAATGTCACCATAGTAACTAACAACCGAGCATCTGTTCTAGCCCAGTGGTAACTAGATTGGACTATTTTTGGTAGTAACATTCCTCATCAAAACTTACCTTCCATACTAGAGTTTCACACTTATGTTTTTGAGAATAGAGAAAAAAATCGGTGGTTTTCTGAAGGTTTTGTTTTTTGTGATAGTGACAGTTAATAGCCGTATAGCTGGTATCAGCGGCACACAATCTTGTTTAATCTAGCTTGGAAGTGGCGAAAATTTCATGGTAATTCACTATAATACTTTTCTAAATTTCAATTTAAATACACCTTGCTGTTTTGCAAGTTTGACACAAAATTCTGCTCGTATTTTGAAATAAGGTATAGGACGTCAATTGTCTTTGAATTTGACAATATTAGATCTTATATTTTCAAATCGTTTTCATCCCTAATTCACAAGTGGAACAATATCTAAAAATAAATAAAGTCCTTGCTAGAACTAACATGGCGTAAACAACATATTCAATATGTTTGAAGATTTATTTGTTACAGAAATATACGAAAAAAGAATTCAATTTTTATGTAACGATTTGTAATATATTGTTCTCTCCATCTTTATAACGTGACTTCAACCGACTGGATACTCAGTCACTGAGCACTAATACAACAGGCTACAGAAGCAAAGTTCTATTAACTGATTTCATCTTCCTGTAATAGGTAATCGATACTTTTGTCCTTGTGTAAGCTTCCTGCTGCTATTTAATTAATGTCTCCGTAGTTATAAGCCGTCATCTGCATCACAATGCCTATTGATAGGACGTATTTTTTTGTTGTTAGTTTACACGAAATACTCTGGCAATATTAGCAGATAATGAATTTCTAATGCAATATCGCTGTTGTTCCTACTTAATTTGTATGCGCCGGCTTTGTGAATGTAATTAATATCAGCTGTTGGCTTTAATTTTGACTTTTAGTTTCGCTTCTTGTGTTTATAAGTTTATGTATTAGTTTATATTTATGCTATGCATTTAATGCAACGCGGAAAATATTGTCGATTATTTTGAAGACAATGTCAAACTTTATTTAAAATCGATTATCAGGAATTGTCATATCCGCAGAGAAAATCCTAATAGCAGATCAAAGCGCTGTGATTATGAGATGTCTGCTCTTAGAAATTATATTTTTAAATATGTGAAAATGAAATAATCTAACATATCATATAGAGAAAGCTTGTAGAAATATGCATAATTCCTTCAAAATTATTCTCTCTCGACCTTTGTCTTTCAAAAGATCTTCCTGAAAAACACCAAAATGAGATTTGGCATATCTCTGCAGTTATTCTTTGGTTATCAGGTATAGACCAGAAACTGGTACCATGACACTTATACTTAAAACAGGATCCTATTCTAATCGGAAAGAATTTTAAAGACATAGAATTATCTAACACACACCGACTTCTTAGAACATACTTGCTTTTGTGAATTGCCTCTCGTTTCTAAGTAAAATTTGATAAAATACTTTCTTTTGTTCGCTTTGTTTCGTTATTTTCATTTGAGATATGGTTAGTATTAATAGTACTACCACAGACTAAGCAGACCAGTAACTAGAACGAAAAATATATCAGTTAATCATATCCTTGTCTAACAATTCTAATTCATATTTTGCTGTAGACATAGTTCAGAAACCGGCTGAATAGTTTACCTTAAAAGTTATTGTGCACCTGGAAACTGGAAAAATCTATCTAAAAGCTGATGGCGTGTTCTGCACTTGATTATATATCTTATTTCTTTTTGCTCCGCGAATATGTGACCGTTACAGTACATGAGTTAACTAAGTTGGAAGGCAAAATTTTAATGGAATTATGTACCAATCACCGCATAGAACAAATTCTTTAAGTTTATCAGTTTAAGTTTAGCGCTCTACGATGCCATTGCCACGTATGTCGCCAGCGTCTTTTTCTTGGAACATAATTTATGATCCAGTTGCAAGTATGTTGTATGAGTAGTAGTCTGTGGTATTACAATCTTTTGGTTGTGGCTTTGTATATTCAGTGACATTAGAAGTGTTACACCCATAAAGAATCATTTGTTTTACTTGATTTTTTTGGCAATGTGATAGCAGCTTGAACTCGTTGATTAACTGCGCCAAAGTTTGTGGAGGATGGTGCAAAGTGGACAATCTCCTCCCCATGATATCCCACACATGTTCGATTGAGTTTAAGTCCGGCAAAACATTAACGCCTGTTTCTTGGAGAAAGTTTATATGGGGACGTGCAGTGTCTTGCTGAAAAAGGACGTGTGAACGGCCATGTAGGTAAGGTGGTCAAGTTGTTTATAAGACATCATCAACATAACACGCAGCAGTCATACTGCTTCGAATAAACAGAAGTGGCGATAGGCTATCATAAGCAATAGACTCCCAAACCATTATTCCAACTGTCTACATGCCTCTCAACAGCAAACTCAATATCGCGTCGCTCTCCATGGCGGCGTCGTACCCTTCTACGGCCATCGTGCATACATCGACAGAATCGCCATTTGTTGCTGAAGACGACATTTTGCCATTCTGTCTCCCAACGCTACCGTTCTCTGCAGCGGTTCAGGCGATGACAACAGTGGTCCGCAGTCAAAGGAAGCACTAATCGTGGACGATATGAAAAAAGTCCAGAGACGCAAATGCGGCGATATAGTGTACGCATAGTAACAGGTCTGCCTTTTTCTCCAAATCATTATTCAACAATTTAACGCGTTGTAGCAAAATGGTCTCATAGAGCTAGTTGTTTGAAGGACCTATTTTGACGCTCTGTGGTACGTCTTGGTTGACCAGTTGGTCTACTTCGTGTTCCTCTATCTTCTTCTGTCCACGACACACAGGCATTACCGTCATTGCAGTACAATTAACAAGACGGCCAATTTCGCGATAGGACAAAGCAACATCTCTATAAGCAACAATTCTATCCCTGTTAGAGGCACTAACACGGCGATAATTTTGACATCTTCGGACTCTAGGCATTTTATTACGCTTAACACTGTAGACGGACACGAAATAACTAATCTTTTCTATATTAGTCAACTCTTATGAACATGAATCTCTTCGCAGGAAAGTGTCAAAAAATCAAGTTAAACAAATTACTGTTTCTGAGTGTAACACTTCAGCTCTTATCTCTGTGTTTCAATTATAATTTTTGCTGCCTAACAAGGTATGTTTATGCTGATGGAACATTTTGGAACAGTCATGATTGGGAATTTTGGACTATATTTGCTGCAACGCTTACTTAATGGAAATTGTAGAGGAATATCGTGATTGATATACTCGAACATTTAAGCAGATTGGTAAGTATATGTAAACGTGAGGTCCAAAGGGCATCTTCAGTTTTAGCCGGATATGATTGCCGATTCAACTACTTTGTGAGAAAGTTGTCTATCCAAACCAGTTGGTTAAACATTACAAATTTCGGGAGAGTCTGATTGTCAAATAGCTTTTTTTGTATGTTGGTATACATGCCTCTGAAGTATGATAATAGTTTCAGCTGTATTTATTGTATACTTTTTCTCTGATAGCCGTTAAGGTAACACGAGTTATTAAGAAATCGGTAATTTTTGGTTGTTAAAAGAAATGAATCAACGAATTTGTATCAAATTTTGTGCAAAAAATGCAAATAAAATGTGTGTGAAATGTTAACAATAGCCTATGGTGAGTCTGCTATGAGTAAAACAAGAGCTCGTGTTTAGTATAAGGATTTCCAAGGTGATCGTAAAGACGTTGAAGATAACAAACGCCCCAGCACATCAACAACCGATGAAAATGTAGAAAAAGTGAGAGAAATAGTTATGAACAATCGCCGAATCACAATTAGAGAAGTCGATGATAATGTTGGAATATCGCTTGGCTCATGGCATAACATTTTTTCGAATGTTTTGGGTACGAAACGGCAGCAAAATTTGTTCCAAAACTGTTGAATTTTGAACAAAAACAGCGGCGAATGGAAGTTGCTCAGGAGTCACTAAATGAAGTCGACGGCAATGCAGAATTACTGAAATATATTATAACAGGTGATGGAACGTGGGTTTACGAGACTAAGGCTCAATCGTCCCAGTGGAGGCATCGTGACTAGTCAACACCGAAAAAAGCTCGACTGCGGTCAAACGTGAAGGTTATGCCCACTGTGTTTTTCGATTTTAATGCGTCATGAATTTATGCAATGATGTCAACCAGTCAATAAGGAGTACTGCCTACAAGTTCTACGCCGTTTGCGTGTAGCAATCCAAAAAACGGAGTAATTAACACTACTTATTGTTACTTAATTAATCTATTATACAAGTTTTATATTTTAGATAAGATTGCAAAGACCGAAAAGCTATTCGGACTCAGGCACCGCGCTTTTATCTGAAAAGATGTAGGTATATTATAACATTATATTCTGTAAACAGTTAGAAGTTACCGTTATATAACAGAATATTGCCCCAATGATGAATAATATAAGGGATAATGGTAATAATAGTACATATCATGTATCTAAATTGTAGTACATGCATGCATCGGAAAGAAACACAAATGAAGAAATAAAAGCACGCGAATGTAGAGATTCCGATACTGGTCAGTTCGCCCGTCACCGTACTATTCCGATAATGCACACTAAAAATTCCAGTAGGTGTCGAAGATGTAATCAAATGTAAGGTAATCTAGCCGTACGCTGCGATTATCGAAGGCAGCTGTCGGCTCCGTCAAAGCGATCCGAGTGCCACAGGGGGACACTCGCGGGCAATAATAATAACGCTCGTTCTCTGACACGGAGAACGTGCCGCACCGCCTTCAAATTACAGAACGGAACACACATCTGTCCGCATCTTTCCACGGATATATCGGGCGTGCGATGCTGCGGTGGTCGGTATATACATTTTGCTGCACTCGGTGCTTACGCGCTTGTATTGCACCGCAGAGCTTGATAATCTTTCGGTCTCGAACTCGCAGGACCAAGTCGCTGTCTCGCTAAACGAAACCCACGCCCACATTTCGTGCCGTTTTTACTGTGTTGAAATGAAGCGACAGCTCAGCAGCGCACTGACTGCAACCGGATAAAAGACCATACATACATATATGCGATACTTGAACTAACTAAAAAGTACTCACCAGGAACAAAGAGTATTGCGCTCTTAACTTATACCATTTTGCTATTAAATTTTAGATTCTTTAGCATTCCTAAATTAATAATTTCTCTTCCATACTGAATTGTTATCAATAATAAAGACATTCATTTAATGAATACCGATTTCCTTGATCGCTTGCATCTATGTATGTACTATCGAGGGCAAAAGTAATGACTCAAACTGCCATAAAACGCATCTATTGTAGGCTTTCCGTCCTGAATCGTTATTGAGGTAAACATAACTGGGGAATTGTAATAAACCGTATAGTCGCAGGCCAAAGGGTAAGGAGTATTTAAAAGAATTTAAATCAAGCGAATTGTAAATATATCAGAAATAACTATGATGATACTGAATTCAGGTAGAACGTAGATAAATTATAAAAGAAAATAAAGTTTACGATTAATTAGTTATCATTTTATCGTGCAAAATATTGTTCAAATAATAATTACAACAACACAAACCATACAATATGTCTTAAAGATATACACATATGTATATGTATATGTACATACGTACATTTATGCTATTAGTTTTCTTAAGAAGTTTTTCAATAATTGCTGGACTTACAGTAATTTAAAGAGATTAGAATTTAAAGGGGGTAATAATATTATTGCACATAACATATAACAAAACAATTAACACTTCTGAACTAAAATTATGATAATTTAATAATTAAAAACTGCTGAATCCTGAAGTACTTGGAAACTCTCTAAATTTACAGGATAACTAAGAGATTGTGTAATATATTCTATTATAAGTTATATAAGTTTAGTCCCCGAATTTTTAGTAGATAATAATAACATTTCATTTTGGGGAGGTAATTTATAATGTAGAGTATATTATTCAAAATTCAGTAGAATCTCATACACAATACATTAAGGAACAAGTTGGTAAATATATTATGCAATTACAAAAATAGAAATAGTAGTAAAAGCAAAAATAGAAATAGAAACCTAATAAATTATAAAGGCTCTGGAATAAATTTATTTATTTATTTATTTATTTATTTATTTAAATTTGACCAACGGGAAAACTCCCAAAAAGGTCACAAAAATATACAAACTTATAACACACACCGTACAGATAATATTAATATGTAGGCATAACAAATGAAATTAAAATGATATACATATATAATGCGAATAAAGAAAACTCAAAACTAAATTCAAAATCCAATTTACGTAAGATGCAACAACATGAGCTGGCTAGTAAATTGCGTATATGACATTGTAAAAATGTCTATGTCTTTCGGAAGACTATTTAGTTCTCGTACGGCCAAATTTAATGGGCAGTTAAGACCGTAGGAGGTTCTATGAAAAGACGAAGCAAAAAGATTGTCGTTACGAGTTAGCACTGCAGGAACTCGAAAGTAGAACTCGGAGAGTAGTTCAGGACATTGAATTATGTTGCGTAAACATTTGTAACCAAATTTGAGCAAAGCAATCTTACGACGAGCAAACAGAGATTGAAAATGCACCAAATTTAAACGTTCAGAATACGAATACGAATCAATTGATCGTTAATCAAATTAATAGTGTTTGAATTGACCTAAAAGTGTAAAAATATCTAGAAAATAGATAAGTACGAGCATAAAGGTCAAAAAAATACTCACATATCTATGATTTAATTTAATTAATTATTTTGCGATTGCGTAAATGTTAAAAAATATAAATTTCTATAAAATGTTACTTCATTTAAATTGTTTGTTAATAAGGCCTCGGAAACAATTCGTTTTTCTATAATTAGAATCGTGTTATTAAATTAAAAAGTATATTATTGAAAATTTACATGTGCAAACAAACGTGTTTTATCCATATATAATAGCCAACAATATTTACGTTTGCTTTTGTGCTTACTATATCTAGTTAAGAATTCTAGCCAGCATTACTTCTTAATATAAAGAGTAAATGCAACTATATATTGTAAATGAAATTATAATATATTGCTTTACATTTCATGCGAATCTTTCTACCTGAAATTTACCTGCTAGGTAGTTATCCATCTCTAATTATAGTCGCCCACTGCGAGTAGTCAAATGTGTCGAATACCTGCGGAAGGCCCTATCGCTTGAAGTCTGAGTCATTACTTTCGCCCTCAATAGTACATCCATATATGTTCTCGTACGAATTGAAAACTTTTGAGAAAACTTCGCTCGTATAGTGTAATAAAACCAAACAGCAACGACACCTACATAAATAAACAATATGGTGTTTTACGAGTGAACCTCTTTAATTATTAAACCTCTCAAAAAGTCACCAATTTCGAATAAAACAGTTGTAGAGAGACCACCCATTCCCTACTATTGTATTCACACTGAAGAAAATACTTCCTTTATCAACTCAACACCGACACAGTATAGTAGAATGCTCCTGATATCTGTTATGATACAATACAAGAGTTATTTTTTCCTATACATTATATTAGCAGCATATTTCTTACCTCTCTTCCACTTGACTACTTCGATTATAATTTTTAAACATAACATTCATTCCAATAATGGTAATAGCACCTACTATTAAATGCAATCATTGAATATAATTCTCTAGGTCATTATCATTATGAGGCCATAGAAAAAATGAATTAGAAATTTTATTGCAATATTTCTAATCGGAACTAGTTCAGCCATAGAAATACTCAACAAAAAAATATATACATATATGTAGGTACCTATATTACCCTTAGGGTGTTATTATTTCTATACTAAGAATCTAGTTATGAATAGAGTTCGTCCATTCCTTTTTATTTTTTGCTAATTTTGTTCCTTCGTTCTAGGTCTTCCCTCGTTTCTTTAGACATTCCGCAACTATATTGTCCCACGGTTTTCTTGGTCTACCTCTAGTTTTCTTATCTGTTGTTCTTGCTCCACACTCTTTTTACTTGCTTGTTCTCCCCCATACGCGTAATGTGTCCAAACCACTTTATCTTTTGCCTGTCCATGTATTCCAAAATCGGTTCCACCTTGAGGTCTTCTCTTAGTCTCTGGTTTCTTATTTTGTCTCTTCTAGTGACTCCTTTGACTGCTCTTAAGTACTTCATTTCTAGCGTTTGGATCTTGCTCTTCATTTGATTTGATAGATTCCAGGTTTCACAACCATATGTTAAAACCGGCTTGAACAGTGTGTTATAAACGGTAATTTTGGTTTTTTGTTATTTCTTTCTTCTTCACAAATGTGTTACAGGGTGCATAGAATAACTCATTTGTACTTTCTATTCTACCAACTACTTCTACGTCTTCTGTTCCAAATTTCTGTATGTTTACTCCAAGATATTTGAATGTATCTACCTGTTTTAACTTCCTTCTATCCAGTGAAATTTCTACTTTTACATTGTTTTTTCCTAGTGATGTTTTCCACAGATTTAAATTTGTTTGTAAGTCCTGCTCATTCTTAGCAAATACTATCAAGTCGTCGGCAAAGGCACATTTTACTATCTCTACTACCTGCATGTTTCTATACACTACATGGAGTTTTTTCGTTTGATTCTTAAGATCTTTAATGGCGTCGTCCAGCACGATGTTAAAAAGGACTGGGCTTAGCACCCCTCCTTGCCTCCTTGTTTTCTTGTATATACTGGCTATGGCTCCACAGAGGTTGTCCATATACATTGCGTTTTCTGAGGCTTTTCCATACTGCATTTCTTGATATACTATCGAACGCTTTTTCTATATCTATATCATCATTATTTGGGTTCTTTCCTACCTTAGACTTACCTTACCTTAGACCGTCAGGTCAAAAAAACGTTCATATCAAATATTGCTACTCTATTACTGATTACCTCGTCACTATTATTGTCTAATATGGCCTAGCAACGGCGCGGTATACTAGCAATGAGTTTCAGCATATGATGCTGGTAAGCAATCTCATAACTGCTGAATTTGTTGATATAGCTGCTTCAAAGTCCAGGTACATTTCCCTCGTAGACTATGTTTCATAAACGACCACACATTTTTGATGGGATTCTCATCTGGAGATTAGGCTGGCCATTGCATTCTCAAGATACCTTTTTCAACGCGCCACGTTGCACACCTCCGGCTGCAATGTGTAAGGTCGTTATCCTCTTGCAGAATCCAATGATCTCCTGGCTTGATATACAATTTTCCAACACTTGGTAGTAAACATTTTTGGTAGATTTTAGCCATTCGATTCTCTGTAAAGATGGATAACGATTCGAAACCCCTTTCACTCAAACATCTCCAAATATGAATTTTAATTGAGTGTTTAACATTGTCCTGAAACACACACTCCTGGCGAGTAAGGGGTTAAGGTTTTTACGTACCCAAGTCAGTCGTCTTTGCAAGTGCCGATTTGCTAGTAACAATTTTACACGAGTAGTTCGCCATCCAATGTTGCTATCTTCTAATCTGCGTTTTATAGTCATTAACCCTACCTTAATATCTGTTTCGCTAACTTTGTACGTGCTTGACAAAGCGCTAAGTTGGGCTTTCTTGAAAGATATCAACTACTGTTTTATCTGGTCTTGTTTGTTGTAGATCGTGTCTTTCTTAGATTAGGTAGGTCATCGACTGTTTTGGTATTCTTCTTTTCACCAATTTTCGCACAAGATCTGTATACTTATGTCAATAACGTGCGGCTGCTTCCGCAGTCATTGTTATTCAGCCCCTCACAAAGAGATACCAACGAGTAAAGGTGGTAAACCAACCTGTATGGGACCTTCAACAGTAGCATACTCAGCACCATACTTTAACGGATTTAGCAACGACAGATATCCGTTGAGCTGAGCAAGTAGGGAATTCTGCTAGTCTATGCTTGTTCGAGATTCAATAAACTCTATATTTGGCTTGGCAAATTTGTTTCCTATTGCAATTACTTCCTTCTCCTATTTTTAGCTGATTGCTTTAGTTTAATAGATTTTATGTCTGACACTTGGTGAGTTCTACTAAGACTTGTTCATATGTTTGGCATTTGAAAGAGTTTCTTTGTTGGAGCTCAGTTTCACTTTAGTTCTTCTTAGGTTCTTGAGTTGTCGTTCCTTTCACAAGCAGCCTCAAAACAATTGTTCCAAATTTAAATAATTTTGTTGTTTTTACATTCGAACTATGACGGTATTTAGTATTTCTTTCGATAACAAGTTATTTTTGTAATTTCAAAAGCACGGCAATTTTAAAGTAAGTTGATTGGATCCAAATTCTAGAAAATAGATATAAAAGGACCGATATATGTAGCCTAAATTAGTGGACCAATCTCCCAACTATTTTTCGTTTTGATGAGTCCGATGGAACTTGCAGTACACGAGGTGCTCAAAAAATATTCATGAAGAGCATTGTTAAGGGAAGCCAAGCTGCACTTAGGGCACGGTCAAATTTGGCTTGAAAGCGGTCACGAGATATGCGTTGATGTAAAGAATCAAAGGTAGCAAATACAGCGGACTCATCTGTAAGAGATACCACTAAATAGTGGTAGTGAATAGTATGGTACGGGGGTTCTAACACTAGCGTACTCCGCATTATACTTTAACGAAATCAACAAAGTCAGACATCAGTTTTATCAAAAGATTCCACAAATAGGAGACCCTGCTTGTAACAGCTCTTTCCGAATGCAACAATCTCTATATTTGGTTCGACAAATTTGTTTTTTGCTCACTTTAGTAAGAAACATCAGCAAATACAGCTGGCGAGTCGACCTGTCTAGGGGATCAGACAGTTACGTTCACAGCATCATACTGACTTTAACACACAAGGTGAGATATCTGTTCTGTACAAAAATTTTGTAGTAGTATCTACGGACTTTCCAATTTATACCCCTAGCAAAGTCTCTAATCTATTTAGAAATGTTTTTTTCTGGCCATACAGAACTAATCGTTCTGAAACATCGTAAATTGGGCAATGGGTCAGCTTCAGCCAAAAAGACCGATTTGCTGATAACTCCTACTGAGATTGTTTGGATTTGCTTATGCTAAAGCAGATATATTCTAAATCTTTAGGAATAGTAAATATCCACATAAAAACAATTGAATTTTTGCCACTCTCATCGATTTTTTTGAATAACTATTGAAAAAAGTAAAAGTAAATTTGTATTTTGGCTCTTAAACACAGCGAGAAAAATGAAGTTCATTACAATATTTTCTTCAATACTTTGAAAGATTTCGTACGCAACTTGCGAAAAACGTTCTTCAAAAAACATGTGAAGAATTGAGTTTACTGTCATATTATCTACACTAATTTCATTCGCTATACAGTACTAAGCTTAGAAAAGGACGCGTACGAAATTAATTATACCCCTTTTGTCCTGGCTAGTAATGGGACAAAACGTAGCAATTTTGCACGCCACTGTCGGTGCAGTACCGGAATACACAACGTCCTGAACAATAGGGCGTTATATGTCACGATGCAACCAGCACCAAATACCTGTACGTCTCTCGCAATAAATTCATCTGAAACTCATTCGCTTTCCTCGTCTTTTTGCAATTCTCTGACTTGGTGCAAAGCGATTTATTGCCGCTATCCTTAGAATGAATTCGCTGAGAGTGATGACGACAAAGTGACGGTTGTACATACTAAAGAAAAAATGCCCCATCCGCTTAAGGAAGGTATTCCTTGCGAATATAAATATTCATTGAGGAAACTTTACGCCGCCACGTCCAGTCATCGTGTTGTATTATGCATAAAAAATGCACCGGCAAAGCATAAACGTACAGCGCATTGGAATAAGTTGGCTGTCGTAGTATATAATTTCGACAAAAGTTGCTATTTCAGGGCGACGACAACGGAACACTTGCATAACGTACAAAGTATTACAAGAAGGGAGCTCTTTTTGCTTTTCTCATTTTTTGCATGTCGATGTGCTGATGAAGATTCTGCCGATTGTTCCTGCGTGATTTTTCATGAATTGCAAATGTTTTAAATTGCGTTTCGGTAAAAAAAATTAATTATATAGAAGCTAATTCACCAGCGTAAAGCATCGGAAAGTTACGACTGTTGAATTCAGGCGACTTTTTAATTCGAGCTGTGAACGTTTTACTCCATAACACTTTTAATGCAATTATTATTTATACTGTGACATTATAATACGTCATATTCTGAATTAGGATGACGGAGAATATTTTTACTGTAATTACAGATTATGAAGTATCACGTCGAATGCTTCCGCTTATTTTTATTTGATGAAATAGTTCGCTATTTACGACAATAATTGTCGCTAACGTTCCATTTCTTAAAGTAAGGAAACACAGATGTTAGGATTCAAATATCGTAATGAGTTTTGAGAAACAAAACAAAAAAAGTTTGATGGAAGTTATTGAATTAATTGACTAAATATACCAATATAGAAATCTGAAAGTTGCTTACAAGAAGGAATTTTTAATACAATATCTAAAATATCAACGTTATTTTAAATTTCAAATGCTAACAAACTGCATAAGAAGGATAATTTGAAGCTTAGGAAAATGAAGTTAATTAGTAGACTTGTTTTCTGTGTAGCAAAGTTTATGGATAATGTTAGTAACTTCTGACACATGTCAACACATCAACGTCCTCAGATAACACTAAGACCCACCTCGGCTAAGACGTTACAGACGAAAAAGGCCATATAACGGGGTGCAATAGCCCAATAGGCCTACCTAGGCTACCACTTCACAGAAGTCATAAACTGCATACGTTGATTTATTCTATTTTAGACCATTTAAAGCAAATTATAACAGGGCAATGAATGATTAACTCCTATATCGTACAAAAGCATTACTCGCTCTTTATAACATTGCTGAATTGACAGGTAAGGCAGTTTCTAAAATCCTTGTAAGTACCTACCATCCAATATAATCAAAAGCACGGAATGTATGAGAATATCTAACTGTTACCTGAGTTACGTAGAAATTGTTGATTAGAAATACTGACACAAATTGACAAGGAACCAAATGATTCAGGGTCAACATCAAACAATGATTTCATGAACGAAAACCGAATATGAAAGGGAGATAAAGAAAAAGAGAAGGAATTAGAAAACAGCCCAACCAAACATAAATCGAACGCAGAAAAGTTAGGTACTAAGGGAACAAGCAATTCCGAATGGCGTGAGTGATGTTGAGTAGGACTCAGTTGTTGATGATTCTCTAGATGGTAGGACGGATTTAGAAGATTTAGGTCTCTACACCATTCTCTTCACATCACGGCCTATGGTCTATTGTATTATTCCCTGCGTAGTAAATTTCTCTACACTTATAAACAGATTTTTTTTTGTCAGGAGAAATGCATTACGCACTACAGGCGCTTAGGTTCTATCGAGTCCTGTAAATGTGGGACTCTGCAAGCAGCCTACCCACTAAAACCCCTCAACGCCCTCTGTAGCATCTTGACCTATTGCAGATATAACATCAAATGCTACCGGCGGCCTCCTACTATCTCATTTCTCTAGCTCATTTTCCTATTTTCAAGTTTAACATGCAGGACGCCTTTCCCTCGCCTGTCGTGCTAGCTCATCGGCCTCCTTCCTCCCCATTATGTTACATATTGCACTATGTATACTTTCCCATTTTGTTGCGCTATCCAGCATCAACGGCAACATGTTCTCCGAAGTTACTACGCTTCCTATGTCTCTATGAACTCTTCGGCGCTGTTCCGTCCAGCGTGTGCACTCAAAAATTGTGTACTCGACCGTATCCTCCACACCACAATACATGCACAAGTCACAATCATCTTTGTTGATGCGTTTAGCAAACGCCTGGAATGAACCGTGCCCAGATAAGACCTGCATCAGAAAGTAGTCTGTCCGTCGGTGTTTGCATGCCAACCATTCTTCGATGTGTTTCGTCCACTGCCCTTTCACCGTGTCTAATTCCCATTTCCGTTGCCAGGCCAATGACTGTTGACATTCTGGCTAATGTACTCGCCATTTTTCGGTCTTCATGTATCTTGTAATATAAATACGATCTTTCCCTGACCATAAGTTCGATCGGTATCACCCCTGTGATTACTTGTAGGGCCTCTAAAGATACCGTTCTATACGCGGACGCAATTCGGAGCAACATTCCGCTGTGATCTTTCCAGCATGACTCGATACCTGCGTATTGTTACTACTTTCTCCCATACTGGGGCTGCATACAACAACATATTATGAATGGCACCGCATAACACTGCTCTTTTTCCACTGCTGGGGCCCTTCATATTTGGCATGAGCCTATAAGTTTAGATATTTCCTTCTCAGCCTTATTGATTGCTGCTATAACATGTGCATCGAAAGACCTAGGGTGACACCCAACTATGTCACAGTCCTGGAAGGCTTAATATCCACTCCATGCATTGTGCAAGTAACGTGACTCCTTTTCCTTTTGCCTTTCATTATTAACGCTTCTGTCTTGTCTGGTGCTAGCTCTAAGCTGTGGTTCTTCATCAAAGCGCTTATACTTTCAAGACATATGTTGGTATTTTCCATTAACGTGTGTTCGTCCACGGCCCCTACTACCAACGCAAGATCGTCCGCGAAGCACACATACCTGGCTTCAGCCTTTAAATCCAGATCCAGCACACCATCATACAAAATATTCCACAATACTGGCCCCAGAACCGAACCTTGTGGCACGTCTGCATCTGCGCCTACTGTTTCGTTACGGCCGATGTAGATCCTTCTCCCAGTAAAGTATTCTGGTATGAACTCAACCAGGTACTTGGATATATTCCTGTTCCTCAACTCGCTAATTATGAGGCTGTGACAGGCGGTGTTGAAGGCGTTTTTCACGTCAATTGTCACTAGGACACACCACTTACATTCATAATCTTTGACCGCTCGCACCACAGCTTCATATAAACAGATTACTTCCTTTTAGTAGGTTTAAGACCCTGTTTGCAAATCTCTTTCCGGAAGACCTATTGGTAGGTCAGTTGGTCCAAGCAATGATAGTCTCCATTGTTCCAATGCAGCGCATTCAAATACAACGTGACAGGCTGTCTCCTCTACCTCATTGCGTAGTCTGCAAATACATACATTGATCCTGAGAGATACTAATTCAGTGCGTTCATGCAGACAGCCGTGCCCAGTTAACAGACTCGTTACTACTCTAAGATCTTCTCGGTTGAGAGCCAACACATCTGCTGCTAATTGCTGTGTAACTGCCCTTCAATGTTGTTTTACTGTACCTGCTGTGACTTTGTGATGCACTTAGTCACTGCACCCCAATCTTAGTTATTGTCAGATCCGTTCTGGTCCAGTGAATATTGTTGCAGAGGCTTTCTTTATCAGCTTGTTTGCTAATTCATTGCCCAGCCCCACAGAAAAGTAACTTTGTTATGTTTTGCTACGGTTCTTAGGTTTTTCAGGCAGTCCCAAGCTAGTTTTGAGGTTATCTGATAAGATACTAATGTTTTTAGGACCACCTGATCATCCGAGATGATCTGATTCAGCTGATTCTTAGGTTATTTTCTCTAATGACAGATATCGCTGTTACTAGTATTTCCATTTGATGCACGATGGCATATTGCTCTAATATCATATATTCTTTGTGCTGGTTTACAAGACACTTATCCCACTCTAGGGCAACATTGAAGGAATTGTCGAAGGAGAGCTTGAGAGTCACATCCCAAATCAAAGAGAGGATTTGTAATCTTGGCAGTTGTTTTGATATGCCCCGAAGTATTCTGGGTTCTACAATTTCCACCACATTTCAATCTATGTATGTATGTGCTCTCACTCTTACCTGTTGTCAGCGTGGTATAACATTTTCTCCCACTAAATGTTTAGAACCATGATAATTGATAGGCAATGGTAATGTAAATTTTGCGAAAAAGTATTATACAAAAGCTCAAAATCTAAGATAATATTTAACGTATATGTATAAGGAAGGAAAAGCATATTACAAGTTTTATCCAAAAGAAAAGATAGTGGTCAAATTGGCCATACAGTGTAGAAATGCTAATGTTAGGGTGTGTTTGTGATTTCAGCTTGACACAAAATATTAATAATAATAATAATAATAATAATAATAATAATAATAATAATAATAATAATAATAATAATAATAATAATAATAATAATAATAATAATAATAATCTTTATTGTCCAACAGACGATGCCATTTACAGGACAATGTTAAAAAAAAAAAGAAAAAGACAAAGACAGTGCAGTGCAGCAAATATCCAGTAGTATGACACAATCAAAATCAAAAGTTTATAGAATATATAATAAAATTATTAAGTGAAATGAAATCTTTCAATACTAGGATGAATGGGTTAGGGAAGGAGAAAGAACATGAAAAGGATCGGAAAAAATCTTGTTTGCGTTTCTGCTCATATGCACACAAATATTAATATAGTCTCGCCATGGCACATGAAAAACATAACCTAAAACTATGCCATAACTATACAGTTGTAATTAATACATAGTTACAACTGTAGACACAGTGACAATAAAAAATATTCGCTGTTCAAAATCGTTCAGATGAGATTTTTCACTCAACACAATTTCGGACTGATAAAGTAATACACGGAAGTATGCACTTAATAGTTGTAAGAGAATTGAGGAGAGAATTTGAGGATATAATACTTACCTCAGCGACCTCTATGCGTCATTAAATGCGGTAACACACGCGTCTTGGTACAAACAGCTTGTAAAGTTGTGACAAAACATTAAGTACTCCTCAATATATTAAGTTTATTAATATTCCACACTTTTTCTTGAATAATAATTAGTATAGTTAGTGTGCCTGGAACGTTGCCTGGAAAACATATGTATGTATGTAGTTAATCAACATATTAGGTATTATTCAATCTAGCATTATGCTAGAGTCTTCGTAAAAATTGAATAGCGTGGATTAGCAGTATCGATATTCTTTCAATTATTGAAATAATCGCTTCTTAATTTTATTTATAGCAGACAAATTGAAGACATGGATAATGAAACATATGTTAGCAATAGATTTCAAAGGTAAAACTTATAATGAGCACAAAATAGAGTCGGTAGATAATAAATGACTAACAGTAAAAGTAAGGTGATAAAATATGTCGTAGGCATTGCAATATTGCCTCTCGCAGTAAATAAGGTTCAGTTAGAAAAGATAATGATGTTTTGATGAATAGCTGTAACTTGACATTATTCTAGAGGCGCTAAAGCTCATCATTATTTAAATCGTCTGCATTTTTAGGAAAAGAAACTAAATAATTAGCCCGCAAAACCAGTTTATTTTGTAAACATAATTACAGGCTGCTACAGGAAATAATAAATACCGTGTTATTTAAGAATTACATACTTTTACGATATTCAATCGTTTCAAAATGCAATTGTATGTAATTTAACAGCCACCTAGCAGATGCCGATAATGATAATTTATAATGATAACATCAAAATACGAGCCCTGAAAATAGTTCCCAACTTTATACCTATCAATTCTACACATGATTAGTATCATAATCATCAAAAATTCCATTGACAAAATATTGATGGAAGATTGTAAACGGTCTACTTTTTATATATGTTTTACGGAAAATGAAGTTCTACAGTAAATTAAAAGGATAAATATGTACAACTTGTAATACACATGTAATAATATTAGCGGTTCAATCATATACATATAAATAGTTATATAAAACACAAATTTCCAATCTTAAATATTACTATTACAGGCACACTACAGTCACAAAGTTTGGAAGCAGTAAGAAATTTTCAGAAAAATACATGTATATTGCGAATTTAATATAAATTTTATTTACAAACTTAAAGTATATTCAAAAATAGTATTATACATATACAAGCAATGCATTACAAAATCATTCATCTGGCACATTATTTAATTTATAGTTTTTTTCGTCAATATGCCTGTCCTCGGTCCGTATCACGCCGTTGAAGATTCTGGATACTCTCCTTATAAATTTTTACAAATCATTGGGGTCAATTTGTTGCCCCCCTTGCTTCCCACAAGTATTTTTTTTAAGTACTGTTCAGCATTCTATGGCGTGGTGTTTTTTCGTTCGTATACAGCTCATTCCATAAGAGCTCAGCAGGTGATACTTGGGGAGACATGATCATTGGCAAAACTTCTTCTGTTCCTCTTCTTTCTAAATAAATCTCGACATAATTTGTCTCCGTGTTTGGAATCATACTCCTACTGGAATCGACAAAATTAGGTGGTCGATATGAGCTTGTGCCACCTAGTTCCAAGCAACTTGAACTGCGTTGATTAACTGCGCCAAAGTTAGTGGAAGATGGTGCAAAGTGGGCAGTCTCCTTCCCATGATATTTCACACATGTTCGATTGGGTTTAAATCTGGGAAACGAGGTGGCCACGGCAAAACATTAAAGCCTACTTCTTGGAGAAAGTCTATAATTCGACGAGTAATATGGGGACGTGCATTGTCTTGCTGAGAATGGACGTGTGGAAGGCCATCTAGATAAGGTAGTAAAGTGGTTTGTAGGAAATCATCAACATACAACGCAGTGGTGATCCGCTACCATAAGCAATAGCCCTGTAAACCATTACTCCAACAGCCCTGTGCACATGCCTTTCAACAGCAAACCCAATCTCGCGTCACTTCCCACGCCGGTGTCGTACCCTTCTACGCCCATCGTGCATACCTACCTAGACGAAATCGCGATTCGTTGCTGAAGACTATATTATGCCATTCTACCTCCCAATGCTGCCGTTCTCTGCAACAGTAGTCCACAGTCAAAGGAAGCACTAATCGTGGACGATATGAAAAATGTCTAAAGGCTCGAATGCGGCGATATAGTGTACGCATAGTAACAGGTCTACTTTCTTCTCCAAACCATTGGTAAGCGATTTGACGTGTTGCAGCAAAACGGTTTCGTAGAGCTAGTTGTCTGAAGCGCCTATCTTGGCGCTCTGTGGTACGGGTCAGTTGACCAGTTGGTCTTCTTCGTGTTCCTCTACCTCCTTCTGTCCACACACGACACACATGCATTACCGTCATTGCAGTACAATTAACACGACGACCAATTACTTGATTGGACAAACCAATATCTCTATAGGCAACAGTTCTACCCCTGTCAAAGTCACTAACTCGGTGATAATTTTGACGTCTTCGAACTCTAGACATTTTGTTACGCTTAACACTTGTAGATGGACACGTAATATCTAAACTTTTCTATATTAGTCGGCACTCATGAACATGAATCTCCTCACAGAAAAGTAAGAATGTTTTTTTTCACAAAAAAATATCAACGATAAAAAGTTGACATTCTTATCACAGCATGCAGCATTAAATATAGACCTCGGGCATCACCTGATTGCCGGTTGACAGTGGTGGGTAAACAATTCCTAACCTCGCGTTAAGATATATGAGAAAGTGTATTTGGCCAGGTCATTTAAGCCATATTTAGATTGAACCACGTGCAATAATTTCGTGCCGCCCGGGATGAATGCTATCGAATGCTAGCGAATGCGTATCGAATACCAAAAAATGCTTTCTACAAAAAGTAAGGATCAATATCAAAATGACATTAAATGTATAAGTAGCGCTGATCCGTAGGTATACAATCGATTGCAAACAGTGCTCACAGGATATTGCTTTTTTCCCAAAAGTAAGTTATCCTGATATTGTCTGGAATGTCTCTGTCACTCGCTGAAGCAGGCTTGCCTGAATGTAATCAACAATTATCATTTTGCATTCTACAGTAAAGAAACTTGGCAGCACCAGTTTGCACAGTTAACTGCAATAGTGTTTAGCAATAAAAAAAGCTTACCTGATAAAAAATGTCGAGAACATACGCGTCCATTATTTAATTTAGTTTCTGTTAAATCATCACGTTTTATGGCTTTGATCCACATGTTTCTTCTCTCAAGAAGCAGTTCGCATACTCTCCGGTTTTTACCAATCGTACTCGGAATTCGGTAAAATGATAGCTTATCTCGTGCGCTCGTGGCACCACAATTCACAACAATGCAAAAGTGAGGCATTTTCGTTTATAAATATCAAATTATATAACTCTTAAATGTCAACTAAAAGCAAAGACTAATGGTGGACTAATGTGAGGTTGAAGTTTGTTTATCCACCAATGTTATGTGTGACGTCACATGCCCGTGCCTTATAGTTAGTTTGATGCCAAAAAATCAAGTTGAACAAATTACTCCTTCTGCTTGTAACACTTCTAATGTCACTGAGTATAGTCTGTAATGGGTTTGGAAATATTTGAAGTAGAAATAATATAATGAAATAGTTTTATAAAGTTATATGTGTTCTAGTGGTTAGAGATAGTTACAAAAATTTAAGACTCGTTCACATTTGAATGGAATTGTTAGCCGAAATAAAACAATTAGAAATATGAATTGGTTCTATACCGAATCATGCTATTCTTTATAAGAATGAAAAATGGTGGTAATTGTGTAATAAATACTAATAGTATTATCATTCGCCTACAATTATTGATTCTATGATTAGTTATTACAGAACTCTCTTTACTTAAAGCTATATTTAGTTAATAAATAAAGGACGAGATAAATTAATTCACACATATGTACCTACCTGTAAGGATGCATAGAGACGTATGCATACCTATCTGTATAGATTCACTACACATTGAAACGTATTAATATAGGTATGTATGTATGTGAATCCATACATGAGTTCTCGTATATTTTAAACACAGTAGAAAAGCGTATTATCCCCATAATACTGTTCCCTTTATTCCAGGAGGGTTTCTCTGAGCCACCGAGCATATCTTCGATAAGCCGCCACCTTCGCGGTGGATCGAGGCGTGAGGATCTCGATGGAAAGAAGGATTATTCCATCGATGGAATCCTTGGAGGTAAGCTATTATTACAGTATTTTTTATTTCCGTACGCGGTGCTCTTGTGTTTTAAATTAATAAATTAAGTTTGGATCCAGCTTAGGACTGTAACTCTAAAATGGATAAATGCCAATATTCATAGTACTTTTTCTATACTTTAGATGTAGGTTCATAGCGAATAACTAAGCTATTTCTTTCTCGTCTCTATTTGCTGGTTACTGACATCGGCGCAGAATTTGATAGACTTGAGGAACTAACGGAAAATTTTCAGTAATAACAAATGGAAATACGATGTAGCACTCAGTATAGGATGCAGTAATAATAAAAATCCTGCGGTCGCTATTGTATTTCCAACCTATCCTTTTGATATGTCGCCCAAAGTGGCACTGACTAATGAAAAAGCCCAGAAATTCTACCATGGTATCGTTCTTTATTGTTGTTTCCAAGGAATACCTTAGAGTGTTTCAAGCCTGAAAGATTCTCCTAGAAGGGCACTCTGGGCTTCTCCTCCCTGGCTTTTAGCTCTTTTTTATAAGTATTCATCCCTATTCCGCAGAACCGTTCAGGTGCCAGGAATAAAGCTATGGTGGCCCTCTTTGCTAATAGATTAACTTTCCCATTGTCACTGATTGGAGTGTGTCCTGCTACCTAGCATAATGCAACTCTGTTTTTTTTCTGCCGAGGCTGTTTAGTTTTCCTAAGCATTCCTAGACTAATTTCGATCTGATGATGTTTGAACTGAACGCCATTATGTATGGTTGACTGTCAGAGAAAATTGCATAGTTTTGCTTTTGATAGTTATTGTTAAGATTCAGTTGAGTACATTTTGCAGCAACATTGATCTCTCTTTGGAAGACGCTTAAGTAAATTCCCATTAGCTCTGAAGGAAAACTTATATGTAATGTATAGGTTAAACCTCAGTGGTGTGGAACATGTACTAAAAAAACTAGTAGAGAGTATAATTATAGCAACTCACCTTCATACAACTACACATTTTGTTGAATCACACAAACAATTACAATTACATTGTAGGTAGGCCTACAGGTCTTTCCCAAAAGGAGAAGCAGTTAATAGTAGTATAATATATGTACGTAAATATAGTAATAATAGTACCTAGTAGTAATATACATTAATATTATTATTTAGACACTGGAGTGTTTAAACGGACTAAGCATCTTGATACCATATTTTATTAGAAGAGAGTACATATGTAGATATTAATTTCTCGAAAGCTAAGAAAAAGATCTCTCTGAAAGTGCTACTGATGTCAAACGTGATTTGGATCATACTGATCCAGACATATGCGCAGCTGAGGAGAGGAATTTAGATAATGTAGAAGATGAGACCATCCCTCTGGTGGATATTTTAATAGATTGATTTGGTTAAATTTGAAAGCCACTTGATAACAAATGCTTAGGAGATTATTAACGAAAGGTAAGTGAGCCGTATAAAAATGAAGAAACAGCACTTGTTTGAGGCAGTCTTTTAAACGCATAGAAAGAGCAAATACGTTGAGAAAGTACCGTCAGGTACAGTACATAGTTGAAAAGTAAGATTGCTAGCTTAGAATAATATTGGAGTGACCATGAATTTGTGCTATTCCTCTTCACTTTGACCAATTAAACCTATAATGCATAACCATTAATATTTTGGTCCCAATTGATCTCCAAAGTTTTGATGAAGTTAGAATCTTTTTGGGGCCTATTGTTTTGACATCGATAGCTTTTAGATGTGCCTCTTCCAGGTGGAAATGCCTCTGGAATTATGTGTAAGACACTTTCCACTGTCTTTGATTCATTTCAGTCAATTTCTTGAGGATCATGGTCTGTGAATAAAGCCGTTATGGTGGTAAGGTTTGTTTTGTTGATGTAACCGTAGTGGCTAAAAGACTAATGAACTTTTTGGATCGTCTTAATTTTGTAGGTTTAGAACAATACGAGATTATTTTATCAGTCCCTCTCTGTTGAAGATGAACTGTTAAATGGTTCTTATCCAATAAATTGGAACAGCGCAACTTTCTATGTAAGCTCATTAACAGTCTCGTTACTTTCATACTGTCAGTGATGTGGTACTCACTTTAGAACACATCAGAAAGCATGCGTTGTAATACTAATTTTTTACATTGGTCTTCTGGGTCACTGAAGGACTTCCGATAGTGCTACATTATGTACTCTTCCGAAGTTTGAAACCGATAAATTTTTGCAGTTGAATTTCACCTCGGTAAGATCCACGTCTTGTTCGTGAATGCGACCATTCTTCGACAGAATCATTAAGCGTAATACCAACAACCGTTTTCTATCAATTACAATTTTATGGTGTGTATATAGTTCCTCAAGTATTGTTTTGATAGATTTAGGCCATACCATTCATGTTGACCTATATGCAATTGAATATGTGTTCGTTTCTTTATGAATTATGTCAATGCACCAATAAATTTAAAGCAGACTGGTTTGAATGTACATAATTTTGACTTAAAATAGCAACAATTGCAGCCACTATTCGTAAATTAACGCTCTATTTGTGTACGAATCCAGCATTAAAAGATATGAATAAGCTCTCGCTTTTGTATCCATTATGTAAAAGAAAAGAACTGCAAAGGAAAATTGGATGACGTAAAGAAGAAGTAAAGGTTAAAGCAACACAAGCTATACATAATAAAAATATTTGTATATCTTCATAAAGCATACAAATTAACAAAAATTTTCTCCTTTACAAAATTTGCCGAACCAGGAAGAAATTCACTAACGAGCCGCAAAAGAACATTCCATCAAACCCTGTCATTGACCCAAATATTTCTACCGCTCATATAAACGTATAGTAGTGATCTGATGAATGAAGTAAGGTAAGGGTGCTTTCAAAAAAAAA
>SMLS01058992.1:0-16029 GCA_004785975.1 Popillia japonica
AGTCGGACTCAAACAGAAGCTTGTGCTCTCTTTGTTAAAAATTTATTACAGGGGCGTCTAAAATTATACTTTCCTCTAGTGTCATAGCTGTGACTTTAATTATTTTTTTATAACTCATCTCTCGTACTAATTATATATGTTAACACTTCAAGAATATTGATCGCCGAAACGGGAATCATTTTAAATTTACTAAAAAGGATCATCTAGATAATAATTAATTTTCGAGCGAAAAAACTCTGTGTGCATGGCCGGAAGATCTCCAAAATGCAATACCATAGGCAGAGTTGGGCAAAACTCAATCAAATTAATCAATCGAAATTAAAATTAAAATTTTCAATTATTAATGAGTGTCAGATTAAAATTGAAATTTTTACTTTTAATCGAAACAAATAACTAAACAGTTGAAATTAATTTAATCGCTGCTCCGACCCGATTAAATTAATTCAATCGTTATTTTTTAGTTATTCACTCGCTCGATTGAATAACTAAATCTGTCTTCGAGACCTATAGGTATTCGGTCAGGTCCGAATTTGCCCGATTGCATGGCGCAACTTTTGTGATTCCTATACACATCTATTTAATAAATAGTATACGTAAATGGTATTCCTTTAAATATTAATTATGATAATAAGATAAAATATATTTTAAAATATTGGTTATTGCGATATAAGGAACAATTTTAAAATTAACAGAATAAAACATAACATATACATAAGTAAATTACATTCATATGTATGTATGTAGGTATGTACATACATACTTACCTATGTACTTTTCTTAGATATGTATGTTATAAATATGTTGATTTTAAACAGATGAAAATAAGAGTGATATATGTATACCTGTAATATGTAAACTACTGCATTAGATAAGGAATACGGACAAATATTCAATGAAAATGTATAGTAGTTATTAATTAAACTACGTACATACATACGTATATATAACCGTAAATTAATTCAACCTTTAAACCAAAAAATGTGGTATGAGAAAAAAAGATTTACTAGTACATTCTTAATTTGAATATTTCCCCAGAATTTAATTTACATTATTTTCTGTACGGCACACTTGGTTGCCTGTTACGAAGTGTATAGGTGTACAGATTTAATCCGGTTGTGTTAACATTTAAATCATCCTTTGTTGATAAAGAAACATTACTTCAACGATACGCCAACATTAAAATTCAATTTGGATCTTACCGTTAGAAAGAACATATAATTAGTTTTTCGTGCAAATTATTACTGGAGAATCATTGATGCAATTCGGATAATAAAATGTTGGCTCTATTCTGTACATCGAAGGGATCAGCCCCTGTGCCAACCGTACGTTTATCATCTACATAGCATACATAAATACGGAATAATTAATGAAATCGACGATATGGTTTATGAAAATCAAAAATAAAACAGGATCCAAAATCGAGTCCTGTGGTACGCCAAGGGTTACAACTAGATAAAATGAAGATAACTTTTTTTACTAAGAAACACCGCCAAGCCACAAACTCCGCAATGCTCCAGCTTCTCTACCAAAATGGAACGATCGACACGTGATCCAGCGAGAGTACAATATCATGGATGAACGAATACACAGCTGACATAGTAGAATGCCCCAGTCGAAAACAAGTTGTCTATTGACAATAATATTATTATGGTCTAAATGATCTAACAAGCTCGAGAGCATTGCGTACTTAAGTACCTTGAAGAAGCCGGAGCCCCGCGAAACCTGTAGTAGTAGTAGCTTACTTTGCTACATTATCCTGTCTATCTTTTTTGTGGTTTGGATGAACAACCGACACTTTCAAAACCGCAGCAAACACCCCTCTTACAGGACAAATTAATTAGTTGCGTAACAGGATGAACTAAATATTACAGAATCTTCTTAAGAATGTAGCAATCTACGTCGTCAAAACCTTAACTACTTTTATTCTTTATATTAGCAAAAATAAATAACATTTCCCCCTCGCTAAATAGGAAACACTCACACCACCACCAATATTCAGAGGTTCACTCACGAAGAAATTATTATACATATATGTATTTTTATGACCTTTTAACTTATCTTATTATCTAGATAGTTTTTTCCACTTGTTAGGTCAATGATAACACTTGCAATTCGAACAAAAGTCAAATTTATTCCGTTTTTTTTTGCTATAAAAAAAAATTAATTTTATCTAACTAAACTATAATAACATAATATATTTATGCTTATATAAAATAAAATAAAGGAGTGAGTCCATCCTAAATTCACCTAATTCGTCTTCTTCCGTTTATGCAAGCGTTTGTGATAACCCTGCGCTAACGAATTCATAGTCGACAGGACGAAATACAGAATCATAACTATGACGAATTTCTCGAACACCGAACCTAACACGTTGGACTTCTCCGCCGTCTGCGGGCCCCCTCTTCGATGCAATTTCGACTTCTGGTTTTCCAGGAACGCCTTGAACGGTGTCTGGAGGCTTTCTCCTACTACAGAGACGAGATGCAGCCACGATAACGCCGTCGTGATTAGGGCTTCGTTAAAAGCGATTATAACGAATAATTTCTGGATGTACATCTTGATTATTGCTTTCCCGATGAAAGTAGCACCGACAAACGTCCAAAACGGGACTAGAAAGTGGCCGCAGGTTATCCCCGCTAAATCGAATAACGGATTCGGTATGCTTGTGCAAGCTAATATGCCTAGGAACCCAACTTTCTGTACGATATCCTCGATGAGTAACTTCCCTCTTTCGATCAGGGTGAGATCCTCCTTATTTTTACGTTGCAGCTCCTCGATTTCAGCTAGCTCGTCCTCCTCATCCGGATCAATCCCGGATAACCCAGCCGCTCTAGCCATGAAATATGGTGGTAATTCCCCTAACCCAGTCCCAGCTCCCCAACACATCGATTCGAGCCTAACCTTCGACATAATCGACAGGACCGAGACTGCAGTCCCGCTCACAGTGTTCGGACAAATTATTTCATCGGGATATGGTGGTTCAGAGAAGTTCAACCCGTTGCATTCGTAGGCAGCTAAGGTGACTTGTGCTATGTGCGGTCCTAAATATAACAAGAATGTGTGTAACCCTGTTCCGAGCCGGTTCAATATAAACACCACAATAATTTCCTGTACCATTGCTGCATGAACAATTGGTGCGGACCTTCTAATTTGAGTGTGATGGCGAACGTTACCAACACACCGATGAATAATATGGCTAATTTCCTATATTCGAAAAGTTTGTTTCCATATATACACGACAATTCGAAAACTTCTTTTCCGAAATACTCCAACGTTAGTAGAGGTGTCTTCCATAACACTATACTTTCCCTTTCGGCCTTCTCTAATGCTTTATTCGCTGAGTGGACGGTGTTGGGTGAGTGCGTCATTTGCGAGGTGTTATCTTCTATGGTGGCACTCCCGTTGGAAGTGCTAGCGTTTCTTTTGGTTGTGTTCATCTTGTGCCCCAATCTTTGTAAGTATGTTATGAAAATATTAAATTGAAAGGACACATCATCATTTAACGCTAGATTTGATTAGGGCGACGGAATAAATTTGACTTTTGTTCGAATTGCAAGTGTTATCATTGACCTAACAAGTGGAAAAAACTATCTAGATAATAAGAAGAAATTATTGAAAGCCTACAAACGATCATCAGCTAGATGGTCACCCACCATCTTTATTATTATTTGTTTTCTTATCAATAAAATTTGATATGACAGACCATGCATTATGACTTCGGTTATCAGAGTTAGGAATTTTATTTGAAAAATTTAATGACTGAGGATGTTTTAATTGAAAGTAAAACAAATTTTGTAAACTATACTCTACTACTCGCCTCTACTTCTCTTGTCACCCGATTGTATTTATTTTGTTTGGTATAAAATGCAATATTTCTTATATTTCTTAATAGAAATATCTATATATTGAAGTAATATATGACTTCATTATAAAAATCATTAAATGCTAGTTCTTTCAATATCCGTTGATACAACAATAAAATTGTTCAATGGCTTTGTTAATATAATGATTTTTGTAGGAGCAAGAGTTTGATTGGGATTCTAAACTACAAGGTTTTGTGTTAAGTTCTTTTTTCTATGGTTATATCTGTACACAAGTTTTGGGCGGATGGCTAGGCAATAAAATTGGTGGACAGAAGGTGTATGGTATTGGAATTGCAGTTACTGCTGTTTTTACTGTAATAACTCCAGTTATAACACACACGAGTGTGTATCTTTTGATTGCAGTTAGAATAATTGAAGGAATTTTTGAGGTGAGTTAAGACATACTTACTTCAAGAACGTCATTTTCTGGTTCATTAATGACAAAAATGCGGCAATTTGAAAATAAAAGAGAATATGCTATAAATAATGTATGTATTATTTTGACATGATTGTTTGTTTAAAATATTGGTATTATTTTAAGGGTGTAACGTTTCCCTGTATGCATTCTGTTTGGTCTAAATGGGCGCCACCTTTAGAACGAAGTCGTATTGCTACATTAGCGTTTTCCGGCAGCTATATAGGGACTGTAGTATCAATGGTAGTATCTGGTTATTTAGCTGACGCACTTGGATGGGAAAGCATATTTTATGTATTTGGTATGTAGTAAAATATGTAGTTTTACTAATATTCCACATTTCGTTTACTGCGGATTTGGTTAGTGATTAATAAAAAATAATTTAATTTCAATAAGTAACTATTAATTCGGATAACAACTCAGTTCTGCTAGCTACATATGCAATTTCTGTTTTGCAACATTCTTTTAATTTGGATCAGTTTATTGTAAGAACAGAATAAGTTAGATGCAACATAAATTTTCAAAATATTGGCATAACAAATACTTGAACTCATTGTTAACTTTATTGCACAAGTAATTACAGCTTACAAAAAATTATTAAACCTAGAAATGTTATTTATATTTGTGTTAGTTACAGTTGGAATATAATTTATTTCTAACTGTAATTACCTGCTGTTTTCGTTTAGTGGAAACGTAGTTATACAAGAATATCTCATAACTCTAAAAACTAAATTGAAAGTGGAACTAATGCTGTCTCCATTTACACATAATGCAGTTCTGAACACCACTAGACCGTTTTAAATAATATGCATGACTGTGTACAAGTCATTTTATAATCAGATTTTCATCAATGTATGTACAGGTTGTTTCAAATGTTGTGGTACACTACGGGAATCTTGCTTATTATAAAAGCTATAGGTTGAAATTTGTCAAAATTGTTAAACTTTTGCTTTAATAATAATTTACCAAAAAAATTGATAAACTGAAGGCTTACTCATTTTGTGCCAACTTTCAAAACCATATTGGATAAAGTAAATGAACTAAAAGCAAGTAATTCTTTTCTTCAATTTACTTAAGTAGGCCTTGAGTATATCCAAAATTTAACTAAATTTAAACCTGCAGTTCATGTTTTATGAGATCATCATAGTAACCGGTAAATTGGCAAGAGCTTGTACCAATAGTATATAATTAATCTTAGAAATCAGTACATACCTTCCGCTAACTGTTGTGTTAGAATTGCAATGTAGATTTTTTTAATATAAAGAATTACTTTTATATTATTGACCTAGACAGTTTTGATACAAATTATTATGTTTGTAATCGAAAATAAAGTAGACCAAAGTACAATTATACTATAGTTGCTACATTATTGATTTAAGATTGTGTTAGCACCTATTCTTAATTTATCACATGAGTAAACTACTACAAGAAATATCTATATGATAGTGTGCTTGGTATGCAGTGGACATATAGTGAGCATCCGAAAAATGTTGCTACTTTTTCTATGACCATGAGGTTCTTCTTATCTTATCTCAAAGAACGCACGCGTTGTCTCATGTGATAGGCGTGTGTGCTTGTTTAGTAAAAAATGCCGTTGAGAGATTATTGGCATTCCAGCGAGCACACGCAAATTTATGATGTTTCTTGTACCTAATTTTGGGAAATTGTTGTGGAAATGTAGAAAAATTATACATGATTACTGTAATTACGATTTGCTCCATATTTGTGACTAATAAAATAAGCAACACACATAACACTGTGTGTTTCTCATCTTCTCTTATTACTTGTAAGCATCAGTCTTTGCTCTGTCAGTTAACTGACATGTTTTTCAGAAAAAAATGGTCAATACTTAAGCGCCTCGATTATCAGATTGTGTAAAGAATAGATGTCTACCTGCTTGTTATTATATAGATCGAGTGTCTACAACGACCACTCCTTGCCCTTTGATTGTATTGTATTTGAGGATGATCTGCGCCTTTTGAATCTTGGATCATCGCCGTCGTGTAATTTTGAAAGTGATTTTACAGATTTTAACTTCATTTCTTCTCATTTTACCCTCTTTTTATTTGCTTTTTTAGCAAATAATAAACAAGTGGCATACAATTGATGGTTGATGGTCAATTTCCGTCACAATGTCTATTGGCATATAATAAGCTGTATAAGGTTGTCTTCCGCAGAATATTTCCAGATTGAATCAAAGTCAATGAAAGTTAGAAATGACGATCATTAGTATCTGCAGTTTGTTGAGCCAATAAGCACTATATTAATTTCTTCTTCTACCAGAGCTTTGAAGGTAAGTAGACAATTCCATATTAGCTTGGATTCAGAGCAAAAAAAAACTCTAACGGTACATATTTCTACTTGAAAAATAATAATGGAGTTGTACCTAGTGCCGTTGAGATCTTATATCCCGGCCAGTAAATGTTTGTTGAAGTCCAATCTTGGTGTTAGTTAGTCGTTTTGTTTAGCAAGCTCTCCAAATTCTTATAAGATTATCAGATAGATTACTAAGTCCTCTGATTTGGAGATCTTTTGTTCAACTCTGATGGGATCCATCATCATCTCTCTCTTCTTAGTAGAAAGTCGCTAGTTTTGTTAGCGCGGCAAGTAGGTGTGACCGCTTTTAGTCTATTTAAGCTTGACTCTTTGGGCCTGTTCACCGTTTCACCGATGGATCCACCGGTGGAATTGATGCCACCAAAAGCTTTCTTAAATACAGAGCGATGTATTACTGTTGCAACAAATTTCGTTCTTTTATTATCGTTTGATACGCCATAATTCCAATAACTTTCCATCGCTAAAAACCGTTGGTTGTTTCGGTGGATATATATTGAGGTGGGGGGAAAATATTTCACGTCATATGGTGAGTTGACGGAGGACCTGAACGTAGCCGGACGTGTTTATTCCATAAAACCAAAAAAGATGTGCGCATCTGAGGAAAAATTCAAGATTGAGATTAGGTACGTTCTTAAATTGAACACTGGTGTAACCACCAGTAAAGCATCAACGAATGACGTCATCGTCAACAGTTCCATCATTGCTGCAATTCACTACACCATTTTGTTGAATTAAAGAACAGGCCTCTTAGGTTGTGTTGCACAGCATGGGAACCATAAACAGAGCATACACAAAAAGTTTTCACAATGTTCTGATCCCACTTGAGTAAATACTAGCCCAGATTTCTAAAGTTGCAAAGTAGGTGTAAATAGTATTACTTGTTTTGTGTATAGGTCTATTGTATTAATGTTAAACTGTCTAAAAACGACGCATGAACATATGATAGCAAAAATATTCCATATCATTTGCTAAATATGAAAGGGTATGAAAACCGATACAAGAACAAACAATAGTTAACTTCTTTCTAGATATGTCTACAATGTTTTTAACAATTGAATTATTTACCTGAATGCCTCACATTAATTGCAATATTCCGTTGATTCCACAATAATCTGTGACATATGAGGAAATTAGCAAATCTGATTTATCATCGCGGAATAAACGTTTTATATACCTTTCTAGGCTATACGGCGATTATTTATAACGAATATGATTAAATAGCACACTATTTACGAGAGCTAGTAGACTTTCAAATGACAATTCAATTTAATTTAATTTTCGCACACATGTTTTAAAGAGTTTGTTTCGGAATGAGATATATTAAAAGTACAATTTAATTCTTATTTGTGGTTACTAATTTATAGTATATTAAGTACAATTAACTAAATTATGCAGGTGCAATTGGAATTATATGGTTTATATGTTGGTGGTTCTTGGTTTATGAATCGCCGGAACAAGATCCGTGGATTACTCCAGAAGAACTAAAACATATCCAAAAATCTCTAGAGAATTCCAATGTAGAAAAGAATATCAAACATCCTTGGAAAAGCATTTTTACTTCTATTCCAGTATGGGCAATCATAGTTTCACATTTTAGTGAGAATTGGGGATTCTATACATTACTTACGCAGTTACCTAAATTTATGAAAGGCAAATATACATATTGAAGTAATATCTTCGTTCTTATCATTACTATAATTTTAGATATGTTAAGTTACGATCTGGGACAAACTGGAATAATGTCAGCAATTCCATATTTAGCAATGGCGATCATGCTTCAATTCTCTGGCCACTTTGCGGATTGGTTCCGTGAGCGTGGAATTCTAACAACTACTCAAGTTCGACGAATATTCAATTGTACTGCATTTATTGCTCAAACTGTGTTTATGTTGGCAACTGGTTTCGCTGGAACAGCAGTGGGAGCTACGGTCTGCCTAACTTTAGCCGTGGGATTAGGAGCTTTCGCTTGGGCAGGTTTCAGCGTTAACCATTTAGATATTGCTCCACAACACGCCAGTGTTTTAATGGGAGTATCCAATACATTTGCTACAATACCTGGAATTATTAGCCCTATTATATCGGGTTATATTGTAACAACCCCGGTGAGTATTATATTCATACTTATTAACATAGTTCATATAAAATCAGATCATGTTCGTATGTAACTAAAGATGGCAAGTTTCAAAAATTTAGCAGAGAATTTCAAAAACTGACAATTCTGCCATTGCCTTTTTATTCAGATGAATTATTATAAGAAAAAATACAAGTTTGTTTAAATTATATCACCAGTCGAGGCCGATGTATTCACAATCACTGGAGTCAATGGTTGTTAGTATACATATAAATAGTAGTTTGAAATTCTTCTATATATATTCAAAATGTTTTCACAGAAACCTTGTCATTAAGATATGTATATTCTCAAACTAAGAAATAGAAACAACATTGAGGTACTTTAAAATCTATATATGCCCAATTTTAACTTTAAAAATATATATTTCATAATGAAATTAATTTAGACCGAATAATATGTCGTTCTAGGCTGAATATAGATTTCTTCCCAGAGAAAAGTAATTGCTTGACAAGTTAGAGAACAATTAGCAATTTTGTACTAATTTAGATATTGACAACGATCTCTCATAGCCTTATTGTATATTTAACTTTTATTTATTCTATTTATAAAAGAACTGTGTATTTTGTTGCAGTCTAATGAAGAATGGCGGATAGTCTTTTATATTTCTAGTGCAATATATTTATTTGGATGTGTTTTCTACGGATTCTTTGCATCAGGTGAATTACAACCATGGGCTATGGAATCGGCGCCTTTAACAAAATCATCCTTACCAGAGAAGAGAGGTGTGGTAAATGAAAGATTCGAAATGGATTAACGCTTATAACTGTAGTAAAAGTCTATTTAATTATTCTAATGTGTCTTCTGTGATAGATAAGTAATATTATTTAAAAATAAAACTTTGGTTGGTATTGTATTGTATACCTACTATACAAATTCGTGATAAAATTTTAAAAAGTAATGTATTTAATTTTTTGTAAAATGAATTTATATGTATATAGTTCCTTTTATGACTTCATAACTAAGAAAATAATGATGGATTAAGTGGAATTAATGGAAAATTCTAATATGAGAAAATTAAAATGATTAGTATACTACGTCCGTCGTCTCACCAATACTGTCAAAGTGCGAATGACAAAGAGTTTTTTCCATTAATCCACTAATTTATTAGCACAAATTTTCCAAAAAGAAAGAGTCTTTAGTCTCTTTTCCTTTCTAACTTCTTAATTATTTGTCTAATATATTTTTCTATCATTTTTGAAATTAAATAGATTATTAAAAATAATAAAATATTCCATTTCTGCAGTTTATTTCTTCTGGGATAATATTTGTACATGTGTGTAAGTCAAACAATCGTTCTCAAGTAAGATTTTCCGATATAAACATTGCTAAGTTCCGGTAATACATGCATAAACTAGTAGAGAGTGATTGTTATTTTGAGGGTAGCATTATTAGTATATGTATTTTTATGACCTTTTTGTACTTATCTTATTTTCCTTCTATTCCACTTCCAGGTCAATTACAACACTCTAATTCGAATAGAGATCAAATTTATTCCAAAACCTTTACAATATAATTTGGTTTTCGTTACAACTTCGTCAGTGGAATAAAATTGACATTTAATTCGTGTCAACTAATTAAGTTTACAATATAGTGGACAATTTAAGATATTTCGAAATGTAAATTTATAATACAAGTAATAATAATAAGTTTATTTTCTGTGGACTTTACAAAGTATAGAAAGAGTCAAAGGAAATAAACTACAATAATTAAATGAAATGAGTAAATTAAATAATACTCTTGGATTACTTTGTAATTTTCACCTACATATATTTAGACACAAAATTAACACATAATAAGTGACTGCAGTTTCGACAGATGCAATCTCTGATTAAAGCGTGCGTGATCCAACTCCTTAAAACACAAAGTTAGCTTATTGTAAATTTTAACTCCAAGCATATCAGGTGAATGCCTAAACAAAGTCAACTTTTCTGATGGAGTAATAAAATTATCTCTTTTTCTGGTATTATAGCTATGCATACTGCCATTTGTTGGCCAATTATGTTTGTTTTTGTGCATGAACCCCGCCAGAACATAAATGAACATAGACGGAAAGGACAAAATATTGTATTTAATAAAAGCAGGTTTGCAGGAATCAGTAGGTTTCAAATCCAACAACACACGAATAATTTTTTTCTGACACACGAAAATATTTGCTGACATGGGAGATATTCCCCAAAATCTAATACCATATCGCAATCTACTCCCAACATATAAGCATTATATAAGGAAAGTAGCTGCCGGCGGTCCAACACAGAGCGCAAGCTGCGAAACAAATAATATAAAGAACTTAGTTTGGACATCAGATTTTCACAGTGAACCTTCCAATTTAAACATTCGTAAAACCAAACGCCCAGGAATTTGATATTGTTGCTCCTAGTCAACTCCCCGTTATTCAAACAAATATTTAAGTAAAAATCCAAGGTAGGATGAAATTGATAAGGATGAAATCTCAGGTATAAACTTTTAGCAACATTCAACACCAGCCCATTCGTCGTAAACCATTCCTTGACATCACCCAACACACTATTAGCCTTATCAAGTAGGCCCTGATGACTACAATCACCGGTTAGCAAAACAACATCATCCGCATAAAGAGATATAACAGCATTATGAACATTTTGAGGGAGATTATTTATATAAAATATAAAGAGCACAGGACCCATAATTGAGCCCTGTGAAACACCTATGTTACTGATTAGTTTCGGAGATGCGACGTTAGAAATAGTACCACCATTACTGTAAACACTCATATTAACATATTGCTCTCTGTCCTCAAGAAACGACTTAATCCAGCCCAACGCAACACCTCTAATTCCATAGTTTTCAAATAGGATATGATGATTCACGCAATCAAAAGCTTTGCTAGGATCTAAAAAGAAAGCCGCGGGATAGATACCGTTTTCGATTGCAGTGATAATGTTCTTGTTGTTACGGTGCTAGGGGGGACGTAACGTAGTAAATAGAGCAAAATAACGGTGAGCACGTATGAGGTACCTATCCTGGAGTCGCGATTAGAGTTAGAGGAAAAAAAACACAAAAAAAAACAAATAAACAATTATAAATACGTACGGTAACTTTATTAATTAATTAAAAAAAAAAAAATGGTCGAAGAATTTCACACACAGATGTAAATCGACGCAATTAATATGTTTTAATAATAATAAAGAAAAAAACAATAACGTTGGCGTTAGGTGAACTTAATGTTAAAGTTGCTGGCAGTTACTATACAATTATTGTCGGTTACAGTACGTAAATTGAGTTAGTTAAACAAATGATGTATTAGAGTAAGTAAAAGAAATATAAAATACTTAGCTGCTTGAAGGCAAGGGGCTTCGAAGCGTCTATATGCTGGAAGGGCAGCACGTTGCGTCAGTACTTTGTAATTTCTTGTGTATGTAATCAAGCGGTATTGACTAAATGAGGAGCTGAATGAGAGCTGTTTGAAAAGCAATGTGTCCAGGGTATTTAAAACCTCGTACCGTAAATAGGTCGCAAAGGGCCAAACCAATAGTAAAATTGGGAAATACACAGAGTCATAAAGTGACCGTTGGAAACAATGAATCTCGAGAACTTGGTTGCAAATTGCCAGAACTTACAATGTATGTCAAGAAATGAAATATTTAGGGGTGTCTTCAACTAACGTTTGTGCCGCAGATGTTGTCTATAATTTTTAAACCCGAAATAATTTACTTAAAATGAGAATTATTTTGCGTTATACAAAGTGTAACAATTCCCCCCCGGCTTCGGAGACAACATCCGCGGTATGTGTGAATGGTTAGTACAGCCAGTTGAAGTACAATGCAAGAAAAATACATAATTGCGTCTGTGTGCTGCGCCCAGGAGCGGCTTGTGATACTGTACTCCTACCAATATTCGATTGGCCATTGGGAAACCTGGAAACCCTTTGAAGGAGCAAGGTCGTGAGCTTAAATATCAGATGCAGTAAAAGCCGCATAAGTGATTGATACCTGATATTCGATAATACAGAGTAATCAATAATAAAAAAACTAAATTACTCTCCTGATTACTTAAGTCACGTAGGTGTTAACTCGTTTGTTACAACAAATAAAAACAAGCAAAGCATAAAGTTAAAACATAAGCGAACAGATCTTAGCTAACAAAATGCAACATAGAGAAGGACAGCTGAGCAAATAAAATACAAAATAGACAGACAAAATTTAGTAAACAAAATAAATTCTTGCGGCACTAAAAAGCGTTTCGCGGGCACTTTACACGGTGGTGATTTCACGGGGTATCGGATCACTCGCGGGGAAAAACACTTTAACACGGGTAACTTAGTCTTTCGAACTACCTGGTTGTGGTTCGTCATCTGGAGCCGCTGGTCGGTTTTCCTTCTCACTAGGGTAACGTCGCAGCTGGTCGAAATGATATTTAACCCGTGCACTTTTTCCTCTTCGTATCCAATAGGATGTTGGCCCAGCAGTGTCCTCGACGCGATGTGGTCCCAACCATTTCGGAGCGAATGGCTTGTCTTTGATTGCGTGTGACTTAATTAAAACTAAATAATAATAATAATAATAATAATAATGATCTTTATTTTTTCCATTGCAAAATATACATCGGAGAACACAAGTAACATAATAAGTAATAGAGACGTCTTTTACAATGAAGAAAAACGGCGAAATTCAGAATAATCTGTTTTTCAATTCAACCGCATTAAATCCATAATTACTTTACAAAGATACACAAGTAGATACACAAGATAAAAATAATTTTAATAGTAGTGCATGAAACACCGAATGCTTACTGAAGTGATTATAAAGGAGCATCATTACCCAATACTAAAACGGAAATAACGTTAAAGTGACAAATTGCAGCAAATAAGTGGTTAACTACAGTTGCGACCTAAGCAGGTAATCGAAATAATTACGTTTAAAGGTGAGAAGTGACCGGCAACTTCTAATTGTACGAGGAATATTATTATAGACACTAGTTATTTGGTACGAGAAGCTTTTCTTGAAAAGCTGACGTTTGTGGGCTGGTGGAGTGAGGGTGCCTTTAAATCTAATATTTAATGTATGGACATCAGATCTGAAAGTTATTTTGTTGTATAGGTATGGAGGCTTTCCAGAGCCAATTATTGTAAAATAAAGGCAAGCAGCGTGCAAAATTCGTCGATTCTTCATATTCAACCATTGAAGTTCATTCAACTTGTGGGTAACATGTTCATACCGGCGAATACCAAAAATCAACCGCAAACAGGAATTTTGAATTTTTTGTATTTTGCGTACAGCAATAGTATTGATAAGGGGGGAGTATATTGCATCGCCGTAATTAAAGTGACTTAGTACTAACGACTCGCATAATATACTCTTAATTCTGCGGGTTAGGAAACTTCTATTGCTATAAATTAGTTTAAGATTGCAGTATGCCTTTTGTGTGCATTTATTAATATGATCGTTAAATCGAAGTTTACTATCTATTAGTAACCCCAAACTTTTAATGGTATCCTTACAAGTCAGTTCTACATTGTCTACATGTATATGTATGTTTGGCAGAAGTCCATCTCTGAGGTGGGCGGGTGCAAACAGCATCATTTCTGATTTATTCGGGTTTATTACAAGTGAGTGACGTTTAGCAACATTTACTATGGTTTGTAAATCCACGTTAACATTCCGACAAGCCTGGTGTATATCCACTGGGGCGAAAGAATAGTAAAGTTGGGTGTCATCTGCGTAGTGATCTACAGAACTTTATGAAGTTTTGGAAGTAGCACGTATAGATAGTATACATAAGCGGCCCAATGACTGAGCCCTGAGGAATACCGGACTGTAGTTGCAAAAAATCTGACAGCATGTCATCTATGCCGACTACTTGGACTCTATTAGTGACGTAGGAGGATAGTAATCGAATAGAGTTATCGTCTAAGCCTACGAAGTGCAAGATAGAGGTAAGCAGATCATGATTGATAGTATCAAATGCCTTCGAAAAATCCAATAGGCAGAGGACAGTGCATCTCCCCTTATCTAGCTCTGCGATAATATCGTCAATAACTGTCATCAATGCTGTAGTGCAGCTGAACCCAGATCTAAAGCCTGACTGCGTATCCGGTATGATTTTATTGCCATAAACATATTTTTGCAACTGCTTGTAAAGAATTTTTTCAGCTACCTTGGACAATATGGGGAGCATACTAATAGGTCTCAAATCAGCAAATGTGGAAGGATTACTTGTTTTTGGTAAAGGTCTAATTAAAGCACGTTTCCAGGCCAATGGAAAGGTACCGGTGGTAATACAAGTATTAAGAATATATCTCAAATAGGGAACAATATGCGGACAAGCAAGTTTGATGAGGCGGATATTTAACCCATCAATATCTGAGGCGTTACTTTTAATAGAGTTTATAGCTTGGAGGACATCCATATCAGTAGCTAATGAAAATGTGAATCTTGAATTGCCGATGTGATTGCTATAATAAAAATTGTAAAGATCATTATCAAGCGGAAGTAGTGATATAGAACTAATGAAATAGGTGTTTATTTCATGTGGTTTACGAAGATTTTCCGGAATGGCAGTTCTTTTAGTACACATAACCCCGAGTGTTTTCAATGTACCCCACATGTCTTTAGTGTTTCGCATCCGATACTCTACGAAGGCCTTCTTTTCCCTATCGATGGCTCTGTTAGTAATATTTCGTAATTGTTTATAGTAGTCCCAGGATTCTGGAGTTCTAGCGAGTTTAAATTTCTTATAAGAGTCATTACGAAGTTTTTGCATTTCAGCGATAGTATCAGTAAACCAAGGTGCAGGGGGTTTTGTAAATCTAAAACGTTGTAGAGGAGCATAGGCATTGATTAAATCTAATAAGTTAGAGGTCAGAAAATTTATCTGCTCATCAACATCTGAAGAATCAAAAATCAGGAAAAACGGGATTTGATACAAATCCTCTAAGAAAAGATCATAATTAAAACGTTTAAAAGATCGCATAATCTTGTATTGCGGATAGAGTCGAGGTGAAGAAAATTTTAAATTACAGTATACTAATTCATGGTCAGATAGCCCATGGACACTAAGCACCCCACTACTGTGTACGATATCCAAGTCCGAAGCACATACAACATCAATTAATGTAGCTGTACAGCTCGTGATTCTAGTCGGGGAATCAATAATTTGGCTAAATCCCATGGACTGGAGCATGTTATTAAAAGTGCTAGAGGCATATGAATTACTTAACATGTCTATGTTGATGTCACCTACTAGAATAATCTTATCATAATATGGTATAATTTCTATAAGTGTAGATTCCAATTCATTAATAAAAA
>SMLS01058993.1:0-14821 GCA_004785975.1 Popillia japonica
GTGCTAGAAAATCTCTTATAACACGTATCACATTTGTAGGGCTTATCACTTGCATGAGTTGTGCTGTGACTCGTTAAATATTGTTTCTGACCAAATCTTTTATCACATACGTCACATTTGTAAGGTTTCTCGCCTGTGTGAGTCCTACCGTGCCGTCTTAAGTTCTGAATCTCGGCAAATGCTTTATCACAAACTTTACATTTATACGGCTTCTCGCCTGTGTGAGATCTACTGTGACCTCTTAAGTGTTGTTTGTGACCAAATCTTTTATCACATATGCCACATCTGTAGGATCTCTCATCTGTGTGAGTCCTGCCGTGTCTTTTTAAGTGCTGCTTCTGAGAAAATGTTTTATGGCACACTTTACATTTATAAGGCTTCTCTCCCGTATGCGTTCTGATATGATTTTTTAAAATAAGTTTGGCAGAAAATCTTCTATCACACACATCACATTCGTAGGGCTTTTCACCTGTATGAGTTCTACTGTGAATCTTCAGGCTATGTTTATAAAGAAATCTTTTACCACATACGTCACATTTGTAAGGTTTCTCGCCTGTGTGAATCATGACGTGACTTTTTAAGTTTTGTGTCCGAGTAAATGTTTTATCGCACAGTTTACATTTATAAGGTTTCTCGCTTGTAGAAGTATTTTGTTCTTCATCATACGTGGAATTTTCCAGTTTGGGGTCAAGATGAACCTCCATTTTATGAATTTCAAGTAGTTCCTTTGTGTCGAAGAATTCATGGCATACATTACAAAAATAAAACCAGAACGATTTGTCGTTATCTTCCTCGCCTGAATTACTTTCTTCACTCGAACATATTTCTTTGGTGAGTCTGTCATTGTAAATACCCCATTCTAATTTCACTTCTTCGGGAGAAATAATTGAACACCTGAAAATAGTAAATGTTAGTTTCGAAATAGATTGTCTTAACATTTGTAGAAGACATTAATATAAACAGTTTGGCACAGAAACATCTGCAGTTGTCGATATTCACTCGATTGTTTGCAAGAAAGTGATCCACAGAACTTCGATACCGCGAACCAAAGACGGACATACCAGCAATCTTATCCTGCTGTAAGGGGAGATTGTGGAGTGATACAAAGCGATTAACTCTTACCGGTCACACGGGGTGTGGCACGCCCCCACCCATTTTCCATCTGGAAAATGACGCGCTAAATATGTATAAGAAAATGCGACCTTTGCCGCCATCTACTTTTAGTTTGAACCTTCAAATTTAAACACAGGTAAGTAGTTTGCCAGTTGGACTCTCAGTATGGTTACAGCAGCCGGTCGAAATAGAGCGTCTAGAATTGTGGGCTGTGAAACACCCCATATGACCAGTGTGTTATAAAAATCGATTTTGGGGATTTTTTTTGTATTTTTTCGAATTCTACGTACAGAGGTAAGTACAAAATTGAAGTATACGAAGTGTTCGACAGCAGTTGGTCCAGGAGCAACAGGAACAAGTTCCTCTTGAAGGAGATTACTCCGATGAAAAAGAATTTCGGAGCAATCCTCCTGTAGCAATGGTTGCGACAGTGATGCCTGCAGTTTAGACTTGGAGAACTGTACATTGAACATTTTTTTAATAAAAATATGTATTTTTAGTAAAATAATTTTTTCTTCAAGAATCCCGTCTTCATATGTTAAAATAAATATTCTTTTTGAAAAGGACATAGTCGTGGACTATATCATTGAAAAGGTCATCATTTAAACTTTCAAAATCATTTTGAATTTGGGCCACAACTAAAAATTAAAAAAGTTATAGCGTTTTTTTGTGAAAAAAAGTCATTTTTCATCTTTTTTTTTCAATAATTTTTGTAAATTTAAAATCAAATTTCCGACCGTACTACTATTGGATCGTCTAAAGCTTGATTGAAAATATGACGAGATATTTTATTTGTATTTTCCTTTGCCTTCGTTTGCTGTTTATAATGCTGAAAAGTCGTTGGGGTGTAACTTATTTTCGGTCACCTTTTCGCGTATTATTATTATTTATATGCCGCCATTTGTGTTATTTTGCTATTTTATGTTGTATACATTTTAAGTATTCAATAATTTTGCTATATGCCTAAAATTGTATTTTTCAATACAGCTTCAGCTAATTTAGCTCTAATTTGTAGTCTGGTAAGTATTTAAATGGACACTATATACAGAATGTTATTTCAATTAGAATCAAAGATCATAATCCCATGTCATTTTTGTTTCACTTAAGAAAAGCAATGCCGTTCACTTTTTAGCAGGAATGTGAACCAAGGGTCTTCACAGAAAGTATGCTTAGTATTGATATACGAAACACAATGGAAGTTCGTCCTCATACTTCTGCAATGAGATTATCTGCACAAACTGGTATGGACATTAATTCTGATAAAAAAATGAATCAAGTTCACCTATTTGCAACTACATAATAGGAATGTGGCCTTTAAGATACGTCATTTTTATTCGCACATTTGACAGAAACTACATACTCTAAAAAATAGTTACAACCATGGCTTTGTGTGTTTGTGAAAGGTTCTGTATAACTAAACATAATAGTTAGACATTAATGCTTAGTTGTTACTGTATACTTGTTTTTGCTTTGGATAGGGTAAGGGCAGTGGCGTAGCCAAGGGGAGGGCCCGAGCCCCCCCTCCCTCCCCCGAAATTGTACTATATCCATAAATCGAATTTTACTGAAAAATATTAAAATAAACTTTTTCAGTAGAAACGATAAATCTTAACAGATCTGAGGGAAATAAGTATCTATTGCAACACTGCACAGTGCACACTCACACTACATCTGACAGGCGCAGTGGCAAACAGGTTCTCGGTAGTCGGTTGTAGGTCTCTGTAACTGTTAGAACATTATTTGTTGTATTGAAAATAAATGTTTGTTGCGAGTTATACAATTTATTTTTCAAAAGAAATAACCTGTTTCAACGGCATCAGTCGGGAGAAGCTTTTCAACAATGACGACTTAAAACATACCTACGAAATAAAACCACTGAGGATCGTTTAACCGGTTTAGCGTTATTGTCGATTCATCGAAATTTAAAAATTGATCATGATGTTGTTTTGAACATGTTTGCTACAACAAGTTTTATTTTTTTTTCTTTAAATAAAAGTGAGTAGTTAATTATTAACTATTTATTATCAACTGTCAGAATTTGGATGATTTAAAAATATTAAATATACTTCTTAAAAACTTTCGTTCCTGCCCCCCTCAAACCAAAATTCTGGCTACGTCAGCGGGTAAGGGTGATCCAAGAAATTTGATTGCTATTAATGTGAAGATTACTAAGGATAATTGTTACAAAATTGGAACAGCAGAGGGAATTCTGCGTCAGTTATGCAGTAGAAACCAAATTGCAGCTTCTAAATCAAAACAGTTACATATCTGTTTTTGTCCCCCAAATTTACATTCCTCAATGCTGGCTGAATGTAATTCAAGACGTCATAACGCACGCAATGTTGACATTGTACCATTTCGGGTTTTGCTCGTTAGATACACATATTGGTTTGGGGGTTCGAGGGTTCTATCAGAGAAAAGAGATAGAAGACGCAAACATCTTTTTGTTGTTTGTTAAATTTCCTCAGTATAACAACAACGTCATCAGGGGATGATAAAGGAATTCTGATAAGACGAGATCGTTGTTGTTTAGTGGGATCGAATTTACCAAAACGTACTGGTTTCACATTGGGGTCGGTAATGCCGCTCTCTTTAATTATCTCATTGGCAAGAGTCTCATCCAACTTCAACGCTAAAATAGCAGCAGAGTGGACCAATGGAGGACGAAGAACAAATTTCTATGGAACAACCAAATGGGTTTGAAGAAGAAAGTAGTTGTAGTAGTTTGCAAACTTCAGAAAACCATTAATGGACTCAAAGGCGTCACCAAAATGGCAGAATAAATGTTTGGGGGATATTAGATTCGAAAGATCCAACAATGACAATTGCTTATATACCAAGATAGACGAAAGGAAAAGGATATACCTATATTAATTGCTCAAACGAGAGTGTCATTTCTTAGGAATAAATTTGGAGTGGAATCAGGTTTTAGGATGGAAGTCAACCTGAAGTTAGAAAAGAACCAAACTCAAACAAGGACATGATGTATGCTGTGGGCTATCTCAGCCGATGCCAAGATGCACCTACGAACAAAATGTAGCATTACTTGAAGCGTGTCTTACGTTATTTGGAGAGGACGAAGTATTATTCCTTGAAGTTTAGCAGTACCAAAGATGACATGATATTAGAAGGCTACTCATGCGCATGGCAAGGAGCGCCATCATGCATATGTACACATAAGAACCTTTTGTTGAATCTAATTCATTTAGGTACGGCAATAGAACGCTCTCCAGCACCGTTTTGTACTGTTGTCGGTTCATAGAACCTTCCATAGAACGAAATACAGGGTGTCCGCGAAATACAAAGCATGCTTTTAAGGGATGATAGCTACAACGATTTAGAACCAAAAACATATAATACACCTTGGGTCTATCTGTAAGCGTAAACGAGAAAAAAAATTATTTCTCATGTCACAAACTTCGATGCATACTGTACACCGGCAGCTGATCAGTACAAGATTTACCCGACGATTACAGGCGTGTGTTGCAACACATCCAGCCTTTCCTGTAATACATTTTCTCCTGTCTCTCAAAAAAGTCCTTTTTAGGACCACCAATTTATCACAAATAAAAGAAAAGAACTCAATTTTGTAGTAGCCTTTACGAAAGAGCTTAAAGCGCCATAACATAATTGCAATAATTACATTATTTTCGTTCAATGCGACTTTCCCTCAACTTAAATTTTCATTTACCGATCGGAGGCTGCTATTAAATACGCCCTTTTCACTCTAACTTCAACATAACATCGATTTTATTGTCATAACATTATTAAAAAAAACGCAAAGGTACCTTTATTTTAAAACGTATGGCCATTGACTTCGTACGATACAAGTTCAAGGTCGTATAAACAGATGATGCTTGGCTTACATCTGCGCTTCTAATGAATACGAGTACAGTGTGGTGGAAGAGAAATGACACCACGCTTCAATTTCAAAGTATGAAATAATTCGTTTTCGTCGTTGTTTTCAGTTATTTTCAACCCTAAATTTTTGATATGGTTTTTTAGTTATTTAAGAAGCAATATGGATGAGTTTTCTTGTACAGTTTGACCAAATAAGGTATTTTAGAAATAATTTTTTTTCTCGTTTACGCTTACAGATAGACCCAAGGTGTATTATATGTCTTTGTTTCTAAATCGTTATAGCTATCATCCCTTAAAAGGGTGCTTTGTATATCGCGGACACCCTGTATAGAGGTTCAGGGCCGGCGGTTGTTACGCACGACCATGGTATGAGATTTTGTGGGTGCTTAACTGTTTTGAGGAGACAGTCTGCATTGTAACTTTTGTAGGCCTACCTTTGCAATCGTCAACAAAGTAGTCCTGGTGCCCTGCTGCCCAACTGTTTTTGTAGGTCCTTACTGGACAGTCTACGGTTAGCAAGTACTATTTATATTATTTTGCGATCCTTCTCAAGGTGTTGTTATATTTTTTCTTCCACCAAAGGGTCTTCCACTACTGGTGGTAGAAATATTTTTTCCAATCCAAAATTGCAACTCTGTGCCCTGTCTGAACGGAAACACCTTCCAATCGCGATATTTCTCTTTGCGAATACTGTCCTGTTTCTAATAATGCAGATATCCTTGTTTTCCGTTTTTTTTGCGACTTATGCTGAATATTATTTAACAATTTAAATATCAACAATAAACGAACTCACAAAAGCACTAACACACTATAAGTTCTCACAGAGGTAACTAACCCAGATAATGGATTGTAACGTTGCACTACCTTAATAATAACAATAACTGGATGGCATACAAATATAGGGGTTGGAAAAAGACGGCGCAGGTAGGAGATTTATGCTAATGACCTACAATTCGTAAGGGTATAATGAAATGTTTGCATAAGTACTAACTAGAAATCGTATACCTACTAAATGTAATATTCAGATTCCTATACTTTAGATAATAAAATTAGTACTAGAGAGACAACAGAATTAAGAAAAAGTAAGAGAGAAGTAGGAAAAATAGTTTTGCAGCATAATTAAAAAACAAAAATTATAAATTGCCGACAACTTTATTAATATTTACAAAATATACCATACTAGCTTGATCGGTCTAAGCAATTCACATAAATATAATGACCATTTGATTGCTGGAATACACGAACTTATTCGCTGAGGGTAGCATGTACTAACACAAAATTTCTGAGCTTTTCCATGAAATTTTATGTATAAATCTATTTTCATTTCAGGTTGAGGTCCATTCGTCTATTTGTCAACCGAATACGACAAAATGTAATATCGTTTCGAAAGGATTTTTGCGTCCAGATGGACATCGATATTCTCCCACACTTTTTGTGTCCTTTTGCATTTTCGATTTACTTCCCATATGCCCTAGTGACCTAGAGTAACAGTGTGTATAGTTAAAAGCGACTGTTCAGAAAATCTCTCATAACATACGTTGCATTTGTAAGGTTTATCGCCTGTGTGAGTCCTTTCGTGAAGTTTGAATGTCTTCTGACTAGAAAATGTTTCATCGCACACTCTGCATTCATATGGCTTGTCGCCTGTGTGCGTTCTGTTATGAAGTGTCAAGTCACATTTACGAGCAAATCTCTTATCACACACATCACATTTGTAGGGCCTCTCACTTGTATGGGATCTACTATGAACGTCTAAGTTTTGTTTCCAACCAAATCTGTTACCACACACTTTACATTTATAAGGTTTCTCGCCTGTGTGAACTACACCGTGTCTGATTAAGCTATGCTTCTGAGAAAATGTCTTATCACACACTTTACATTTATAAGGCTTCTCGCCAGTATGAGTTCTGTGATGAATTTCTAAAACAAGTTTGCGAGAAAATCTCCTATCACACACATCACATTTGTAGGGCGTTGCACTTGTATGAGTTTTGCTGTGAGTGGTTAAGTACGGCTTTTCGATTGTCTGTTGTCTTTTATTCGCGGGAAGTTTCGGTTGATAATTTGAATCACAAACCGACAAGTAGTTCAATATAACAGGCTTTTGTGCATCATTTTCTTTCACACAATTAGGTTCTGCAATATCGCACATTTTTGAAGATTTTTTGGTAATAGAAGCACTTTGTCCTTCATCAAATGTGTGATTATCCAGTTTAGGGTCACAATGAGCCTCCATTTTATGCATTTCAAGCAATTCCTTAGTATCGAAGAATTCACGACATACATTACAGAAGCAAAACCAGAAGGATTTATTGTTATCGCCCTCTTCTGAATCAATATCTTCACTCGAATATGTTTCTTTGCTGAGTCTGTCATTATAAACATGCCATTCATCTTTCACTTCTTCCGGCGAAATAATTGAACACCTGAAAATAGTAAATATTAGTTTTAAAGTAGATTTATAGTTTATAAAATATCTATATATGTATATATAGTAATGAATTGGAGGATAATTAAATCCCAAATATTTTTTACTGTTAACCAGAACAGAACTTGGATTGTACGAAGTAAAGAAAATTACTGGCTTAACCTCTGTGACGTTTCGTAGAATATTTATTTACTCCATCTTCAGACCTATATGAATAATTACACAATTTTGTACCTTAGAATTAATTAAAAAATTACAGAAAATTGTAACTTACATTTCGCTTATTGTAGATTTTTTAATGAATGGAATACATTGTCTTGAAACCTGTAAGGCTTTAATTTTTAAAAATTTCCTATTGTCATTTTGAGGTGTTGAAGAACACGTAATTAAAGTAATTGTAAAGATAAAATAATGTTAAAACTCTATATAAAGGACGCACATAACATGAATGAAATGCGTCTTATAAAATACATTATTTGGCCAGCTGCAACAAAAGAAAGAGACACCCGAATGAAAGAGTGCTGAACTAAAGAGAGATAGCGGTATAAAAACATATTTTATACATTTAATATTAAAAACGGGCAAATAAAATTGAAAGAGACAAATGTGACCTACAGGGTAGGTATATAACGGGCGACTATAACAACAAGGTGTTCTTTTGCTTCAGAAGTTTTTTGTCTCCAGTCAGTACACATAGGATACCTATCGGAACAGACTAGATATTTAGGTACAAATCTATCTATTGTTGTGTGAACCACATTATAACGGGCGACTATAAATGATTGTAAATTTTCGACTTAAGTTGGCAACACTTCTGTAATTTTATGTTAGCACACCTGATTTTTAAATTTAAAATTGTCATATTTGTGAAAGTAAAAGTCATACGAATAAAACCGCTCAACTTCATTTTAACAATGGTATTTAGTATTGAGCAAAACACATTTATTGTAACGGCTTAGTTTCGAAGCGGCTAACAAAATAATGACGGTAATTGGATATATCCATTGCAATCAACTTTTGAGCAATTTATTGCAGAGGACCAAGTTGATTGCCGTATCTTTACTATACACACTACAAGAATTGTTGAAAGGTTTTTGAACACCGGTAATGTGGCTAAAGGTAAATCTACTGGCCGTCCCACTGTTGCTACACCTGATGTTTTGAATGATATTAATGAACGTATTGCAGAAAATCCTCATATTTCAGTACGTCGTTTATCTCAACAAATAGGTAAAGTCCCATTATCAATTATTCTTATTTCCTTTCAACCTTTCTTACGTCCTTTCCAGAACTCTCCTGTGAATCCATTCGCAAGAACCTAAAAATGCATTTACATTTACATCCGTATAGCTCTACAATTGTTCAGCAACTTCCCCACCTGATTTCGTATTACGAACACTGGTATAATAACAATCTGTATAATAATATTGACCAGCAAAATATCACTTTTTATTCGGATGATGCTTGGTTTCATCTGTCCGGTTATGTAAATTCCCAGAACTTCAGAACTTGGTCGGCAGAAAATTCGCGGAACTTAATCGACGTGTCATTGCATCCTGTTAAAATCGGTGTTTGGGTGGCAATGTCACGACAAAGAATTATTGGTCCGATATTCTTTCAAGAAACGATTAATGCTCAACGCTACTAAACCATTATTTTGGAATCATTTATAAATCAATTGGATGACATAGAGTTAACGAGTGGTTATTTTCAGGAAGATCCCTACAGCACACACTGCGCAAATACCAATTAATTATTTACACCAATTCTTCCCAGACCGTTTGATTAGTGTGGGTTTGTGGCCAAGTAAATCTTCCGATTTGACGTCGCTAGATTTCTTCTTGTTCCCTTATTTGAAAAACACAATATACCGGAATCAAATACAGAATTTACAACAGTTACGGAACGCTATTGAGGAGGCAATAACAACTATAAGACCTGAAATGTTAACTAAAGTATTTAACAATTTATCACGACGAGTAGTGTTGTTTAGCAGTGAAAGGTCGACGATTTGAGCATATTCTTTGAATAATTTGTGTTTAGTCGTTTAAAATATGCGTTCAAAAAACTTGTTTCATCCATCGTTTTCTATAAATCTTCCTTCTGGTATCACTAAACAAACATGCATAACGCATATATATGATACAAATGACATAACCTACAAAGTTGTACCTATGTATATACAATGAATAACCAGGCAAGCCAACTTTTCAGTGTTGCCAAAGTAAATATTTGTTACATGTGTTAACATTTATAGTCACTTGATATATATGTACTTATGTACCTATATAGACATCCCGGTACACAGAAACCAGAAAACTTAACCTGAAATCACAAAATCTGTTAACATTATTTAACTTATCTACCCCAAGTTCTAACTTACCATCTGCAATTAGCATAAATTTTTAGCAATAACAATCGAGTTACTAACGTTTTCCAAACTAGCGCCACAGTTAACACTACGCCTACGTTTTAGGTTATGTTACAAGCTTTCGCATGCTCAAAGAAAACTGTTAGTTAGACAACGCATTATACGGTTGTACCACAAATCTAATGATATTTCAAGTTTATACGATAATTTGGGACATTTTTATCTCGGGTAGTAGAGTCTATATCCCAGTAAAGGTGTGAGAGTTAAGTAATAATAAATATTTTTCTGTTTTACATTTTTCGTCGGTTTAAACTAATATCCTGATGATTACTGTTATGTCAATACTTCACCTATAGGTAATAAACGATTATTGTAATTACCTATTTTAGTAGCCAGTAAATGATGTTTCCTAGCAAAAATACATATATTTTATATTTATTTTACACAGTTGTATTAATAAATCGAAATACTTATTTATTAGTTACAAGTTAAATTAAAAATAATAACAAGAGTATAAAACTAACAAAATAAAATTCATTGATTTTGCAAATAAGGTTAAGGTGAATTTGGAAAGAGATAGTCGTAACGTCGTAGCCAGCAAAATATAAACACCTAAGCTAGTATAAGTATTCTGTCATGGCACTGCAAGCGCACATCATACAGTGCGATTAGAAATTCTTGATTTACTTATTGTTAGTACGCCTTAGGATTCCTCAAATTGCAGTGGCGTTGTGAGTGGGATATTGTGTATTACATAAATAGTAATGTATAAATATTAAGGTTGCTGACATCTAGTTATAAATGAACCAAATGTTGGCGTATATTCACCTTAACTTAAATGGAAATTAAAAGTTTAAATGTACCTAGACTTCCCTTTAAAATTACTTATTATAGATTTGCCCCAAGTACTACACACTCCACCTGAAATTCAAAAAATATCAACGTCAAACATGCAATTACTACTTGCTTCTATGTTAAAAATCTTATAATTTAGAAAGTCATCTTTCAATTCGAGTAGCATCCTACACTATTCTTTCATTTATGGATGCAGTAGCTGCCGTATAATACCTCACACCTTACATTTATGGCTTCTCACCTGTGTGAATCCTGTTATGAATTTCTAAGTAGCGTTTATAGTTAAATCTCTTATTACAAACATCACATTTGTAAGGTTGCTCGCCTGTGTGAATTCTGCAGTGAACTTTGAAGTACTGCTTCTGAGAAAATGCTTTTCCGGACACGTTGCATTTGTAAGGCTTCTCACCTGTATGAGTTCTACTGTGAACCGTTAGGCTTAATTTGCAAATAAAGCTTTTATCACATACGTCACATTTGTAAAATTTCTCGCCTGTGCGAATCCTGCCGTGCATTTTCAGGCCCTCCGCCTGAGTAAATGTTTTATCGCACACTTTACATTTATAAGGCTTCTCGCCTGTATGAGTTCTACTGTGAATCGTTAATGTTTGTTTACAAACAAACCATTTATCACACACGTCACATTTATAATGTCTCTCGCCTGTGTGAGTCCTGTGATGAGTTTTTAAGGTGTGCTTATGAGAAAATTATTTATCGCACACCTTACATTTATAAGGTTTCTCGCCAGTATCAGTTGCACTGTCGTTCGTTGAGAGTTGTTTCTGAACAAATCTTCCATCATGTAGGGGAGAGTTGGACAAAACCGGCTAGGTTTATAAAACCGGGTATCGCTTAATTCTTCTAAATGAATGCTGGCATCTATAGCACAGTGCTAAAATTATTATCCTTAATTAGCCAACGGTTGCGTGTATTCATTTCTACATCATTAGAGTAGCGTGCACCGAAGCAGTAAGATCTTGCGTGTTTTTCGATGTACCAAACTCGACTTTTAAGGTAGGTTTACAGTCATTTTTTTCAACTACTGACTACTTAATGGCAACTTTAAAATTGATTACATGTAACTTGATATGTTGCCTGTAATTTGGTCGACAATTTTGAATGTTATCTCATAACCTAAAAATTTCAAATAATATTTAACGTCTCCTTAACAAGTCCTACAAAACCGGGTAGTCCACGTGGTTACAAAACCGGGTACCCGATTTTGTCATACTTTTGTTTTTTTTAAGCTTTAGTTAACGCCAACATGCCGTATTATGTAAGGAAAACTACTCGCCAATCAACAAAGCATGCAAAATACAATAATTGAAGTGCTTGAACGTAGGATGGGATATAAAAAAGCCTCCCAAAGTTTTAATATTCCTCAGTCCACTTTAGAAGACCGCATAAAAAAAGTTAGAAATGGTACTACCTCTGTTGAAGAAGCTAGTAAGAAAGGTACGGCTTACCTTTAACTTAATTACGTTTTATTTTTTAAAATTATCAATACATTTTAGGTCTGGGTCGGTATAAGCCCGTGTTTAGTGCTGCACAAGAGGATGAACTTGTTTCAGATATTTTGCAAATAGAAAGTAGATTATTCGGTTTCAATTTATCTGACTTACAAATTCTTGCTTACGAACTAGCCATACGGAATAACATCACTCATAATTTTAACAACGACAAGAAAATGGTTGGTAAGTGTTGGCTTTATTCCTTTTTGTCACGGCATCCAAATCTTCGACTGAGGATCCCGGAAGCTACTTCAATTGGACGAGCTATAGTATTTAATCAAGCAGCAGTAGGAAAGTTTTTTACTCTGCTAACACAAGTTTATCACCAGTACAAATTTCCTCCTGACCGCATATGGAATGTTGATGAAACAGGAATAACAACCGTCCCCAGCAAGCAGTCTAGACTTATTTCTATGAGAGGAAAGACAAATCGGAACTCTGGTTTCTGCCGAACGAGGAACCTTGGTTACCGCAGAAATCTGCATGAGCGCAAGTGGTTCCTATATGCCTACAATGCTCATTTTTCCTAGAAAGCTTCCAAATGCGCAGCTTTTAGACCACACACCACCTGGAACACTCGCTGAATTCCATCCAAGTGGATGGATTCAGACAGATATTTTTGTTAAGTGTTTTAAAAAGTTTGTTGCGTTTACTCATCCTACAGCAGAAAATCCCGTTCTATTGCTTCTACATGGACACGCCACACATATAAAAAGCCTAGAGTTAATAAATCTAGTAAGAGAAAATAACACCGACTACAACCGCTCGACGTATCATTCATGGCCCCCTTAAACACCTATTATGGAGAAGGAGTAAGAAGATGGATGCGGCAGCATCCTGGAAGACGTGTTACAATTTATGAAGTGGGAGAACTCTTTGGAGAGGCTTTTATTAAATCGGCAATTATGCAGACTGCAATAAATGGTTTCAGGAAGACCGGAATTTATCCGCTGAATCCGGAAGTTTTTCCTGAATGGATGTTTGCTCCCTCTGAAACGACAGAGCGAGAACTAAATAGGCAAGAAAATGAATCTACAGCAACCAATCATGACAAGGATTCAAAGACAGAAACCGTTAGAAATTCTAATTCACATACAAAGCAAACTACCACCAATTTAATTGTTCCGTTACGTCTACGTGGCAATTCTCCCCAACCTAGCTGTAGCTCATTAAACTCCCACACTGGAAATCAGACAACCAAAAAATATATTAATCCGTCAACCCCACGTGCTATACAACAAATCACCACTAATTTACGAACAACGTCCCCAAAATTAATCTCTACACTTTCAGTTTCTGCAAAAGAGGTCTTCCCAGTACGTAAGGCATTCAGGAAGCCATCCAACGATAACAGGAAAAGGGGAAAGGCTGCTCTAATAACATCCTCTCCTTATAAATCTGAGTTGCAAAAAAATTTGAAAAAATCTCCTGTCATAAAAAGATTAAAACAAAATGAAAAGGGCAAAAATGAAAAAAGTGTGGTACAAAAGGCTGCAGCGAAACGCAAACTGGTTCTGAAATCACAATTGTAGATTCTGATACTTCAGATGAGGCAGACGATAATGACGATGCGTGTCTTTATTGTAATGAACTATTTTCCAACTCCAAGTCGGAGCAAGGCTGGATAAAATGTGCGTCCTGCAACAAATGGGCCCATGAAGCTTGTAGTGCTTATGATGATGCAGATGAAGTATTTATTTGCGACTTTTGCTCATAATTCTTTTTTGTTCGCATATTTTAATAACTATTTTATTTTTTGAATATTTGCCTATTTACATAGTATTTAAGTTACTCCCCGGTTTTATCATACCGGTTGTACAAAATCGGGTATTTTGCAATTTTTGTATCAAATTAAAAAAAAAGTTAAAGGGATAGGATTTACAAGAATTGACACTGGCAGATCGAACATAAAATAAGTTGGGATTACCTTAATATAAAATAAACTTTTGCTACTCGCAAGTGGCACCTAACTACAGTCATTTTTTGGAGTGATACCCGGTTTTGTCCAACTCTCCCCTACGTCACGTCTGTAAGGTTTCTCGGGTGTGTGAGTCCTGCCGTGCCTTTTTAAGTTATGTCTTTCGGCAAATGCTTTATCACACACCTTACATTTATACGGCTTGTCACCTGTGTGGGTTCTGTTATGAACTTTTAAGTAATATTTGTTCTTGAATCTCTTATCGCACACATCACATTTGTAGGACGTCTCATCTGTATGATTTCTACTGTGAATCGTTAAGTCTCGTTTCGAAGCAAATCTTTCATCACATACGTCACATTTATAAGGTTTCTCGCCTGTGTGAGTACTGCCGTGATATTTTAAATGCTGCAACTGAGAAAATGCCCTATAGCATACTTCACATTTATACGGCTTGTCGCCTGTGTGGGTTCTGTTATGAATTTTTAAGTAACATTTGCGCTTGAATCTCTTATCACATACATCACATTTGTAGGACCACTCATCTGTATGATTTCTATTGTGAATCGTTAAGTCTCGTTTCGAAGCAAAACGTTCATAACATACGTCACATTTATAAGGTTTCTCGCCTGTGTGAGCCTGTGCGATTAAGTCTAGCTTCTGTTTAAAACCTTTATCGGAAACATTGCAATTGAGAAGCATTTTGTCACTTTGAATATGTTTCCCCTGCGTGGAAGAAGGTTTGATATCTAAGTTTCTACCAT
>SMLS01058996.1:0-21505 GCA_004785975.1 Popillia japonica
TAAGTTAATAAGTTTCTTGTTCATTGGCCATTTAAGTATTGAAGCATCTATTTGCGAATTTTAATGTAAAATATATACGAATTCGAACAAATAAATTCAATAAATACTCTTAATGGAAAATTGGGACATGCAATTTTCCATTAGAGTTTTAAGTGAGCATTGATTTCTGATCTAACGCAGTATTGAACAACACATAGGTATTCCATAACGTTATTTGCAAGAATGAAAGCAAACGAGTGAACAACTGATGCCATTATATACACGTTGTATACCTACTCTGTATTTGCCCACGGCTATTAAATATTAAAATAAACGAGTTCTGGATGCATCCAAGTATTTCAGGTTTATTTCATAACATCCATACACTTACTCACTGCTTTACCAATTTAAGATAGTTGTGAACCATAATTTATGAAAATAAATTTAATTACGGAAATACGTATGTGGAATGCTCTCAATTAAAATTACTTATAACTTATATTATTATATATATTTGTATTTATAGGTGTATTTTTCTTAGCTTGTGCAAGTACATTTTTGACGGTTTACTTCGCTTAACCAGTTTAAAGTAAAATAGTAAAATAATGGATTTTCAGGCATTTTTTGATTTTCATATTAAACTAATCATTATTTTGTGAAATACCGTATGAAATATATATTTGAAAAATATACTGTCAAAAACCAGCCACTATGTTTTGAAACTCATTATACTTATATTCAATAATATCAATAATTATGTATACTATACATATATATTATATTACATGTAGTAATATCATACCTCACCCAATTCTTGATATATCAACTTAGTTTCCTAGTTTTATACTACCTTGATTACGTTCTTTCAATTCCGGCCGAATGGATCTAACATTGTCACTTGTAGTTAACTTTTATAGAGCTCATTATTTTCATTCGTCAAAATGAGCACATGAGCGCAGACGGTTTATATAACCACGTGAACCCCTGCGAGTGGTCGATGCGATAACGGCATGTACGCTATATTCTACTGGGCAATTGTATAGCGAAAATAGCTTGTTGCATCTTAGTTTAGCAATACCTTTGATTTGTTATCGAGGGGACGATCGCCGTCAAAAAATTCAAGTCTATGCAGACTACGAGTGCGATAGACAAACTATTGTTGTCGCATACCAGTATGCGCATTTCAGTTGAATTCGTATATCCCAAAATTAATATTCCTAGCGCAAGCACTATTCGTAGGACCGTTCGTCGTTTCGAAACGACATTGTCTTTAATAAGCAATATGAACAAAATTGTTCAGAATGATAATGTATCAATTTAGAAATTCAAATATGTGATTTGGTGGAATTAAATCCTACTATGTCATCTAGACAAATTGCTGGCGAATTTGAGATCGGTGCAACAACGGTTCAAAAGATTTTACGTGAATCTCACTGTAGCATAAACTTTACTATAGTCTGTTTACGATAACAGATGAGGCACGTCATCAATACATGTTATAATGGCGTACGCATTATTGCCAAATCTTTTCACTAATAGGTTATGTATTAAGTCATAATAGCTCATTGACTTGCAATTCGCGTTGACGAATAAAAAAACGTCAAAGTTCATACTCACGAGATGGCAACAACTTACAGGACAGGCACTTTTGCATAGAAAAAATCAAGAGCAGTTATTTTTGGATATTTGCATAGGTAGCTATACCTTGTTTTTTTATTAAGAAAACCAAATGATAAAATCCGCTTCACATTACGCAAATTAAACTGACAGCTATTTTGGCGGTAAATTTAAATGATCAAATGAATCAAATAAGTTACACTTGGATATTCAAATAAATTTCACATACAACACATTTATTAAAAAATAAGTGCACGATAATGTTAATATGTATTTTATTATTTGCATTATTTGTACTACATCAAATATATTAACATAAATTTTGTACTGTAGAAATTTTAAATTAATGTTACATACTATTATAAATTACAATAGGAAGAAGCACTAGCTGATTCACCACACTACGTATAGACAAAAACTTGTGTAAATTAATTTTACAATAATGATGTTATATTTTTTTCTATAGCAGAGGTTAAACTTCGTTTTTATCAACTCATTTGAGTAGACTAAGTAGCACTTTAACCGCAAGGGTAGATAAAGTAACAATCCATAGTGTAGTATAGTAATAATCCATAGTGACGGTACAACACGATTGTCAAAAATGTCAAAAGTTGTACCTAATGTTCGTATGTTCGTTCACATTTCATTTTTTCTCTTGAATTTGTCCTGCTATAGAAAAAAATGTTGTATTACACACGACGATAAAATGTCTTTATCTTTTCGAGCATAACGCTAAACATTAGCATAACATTAAACGCTCTCAAAGATAAAGTACCATTTTATCGTCTTGTATAATAAAAAACTATTAAATACATAATTCTACAGTTCTCCATAAGCACTATCACTGTCGATACTAAAATCACTGTCGCTGGTGTGGGTCATCATTTCCAACCGAAATAATAAATGGCTTCACGACATAATCTATTAAGCCATCTAACTTGCACATTTTGCCTTCTTCTTGTTGTTGGTATTTTTTTCTTTTTTCTGCTATGGTAAAATGCATTATCCATTACAATACCACCATTGTCAGGCAATTTCTTTAAAATATTATTGAACCACTTCTCAAAACCATTTGCATCTATTTAATCGTGGTAATCGACTATTTTTAGAACTAATATGTAAAATAATTAAGCGTCTTCCTTTACCAGTAGGATATTTGAGACTAGTACACTATCTATAAATACATGTCTGCGAGTTGTAACATTAACATCTACCCACACTTGTACCCTACATTTGGCAATGTTTCGTCTAAATAAGATAAATATCTTCGTCTCCACAAAACAATGTCATCACGTTGGAGCAGTAAACTTTTGCGATTACGTTTTCAATATCTGGAAATACATACTCTGCGTTATATAAAACACTTAAACAATTAGTACCCAAACTTACTTAAAATTAAGCATTTTCATTAATTTATACAACGTTGAACGACTCATTGGAGGTATATTTTGATCTTCCCTTATTTTCTTAGATTTTATTTAACATAGGAAGTTCTCCGTTGCAAAAAGGCCATGTATGATTCTTCTTATCATGTATGTATTTAATAGTGTCGTCAAATGTAGGTAGCACCGCCTTTCTTCCCAACTCATTGTAATGGTTGTGAAATTAGTCCTTTAGCTTTATATTTACCAAGAATACGGAAAACACTTGACTTCGAAACACCTATTATTATTGTTAAATATAAATATACATACATATTTATAACTATTTATGTATGTTACCTAAAGCGTTTGCAATTTGCAGTGTGATATGTGTTTTCTTCATTGTAGGATTACTACCAATAATTTTCTAATAAATGTTCAGTGTAACTTGCTTTTCCTATACAGAGAAATGTCCACGCCCCAAAGTATGTAACACGTTTTCTTGGAGGCGATATTGATAATCCACTTGTACTAGGCTGTGGATCCAATTTTACCATCAAATAGTAAAAAAAAACTGATTTTTCTTCTTTATCGTAGTAGAAACACAAAAAGATAATAGAAAAATATTTAACGAAATATTTACTCAATCAGCTGTGTTTACAGTATGGCGTCGTTAAAATCTAGCAAATTTGGGCAGTGTAAACATGACCCGCAACAAACCAATCGTAAGGCTGTATTTTGGCGGGCTATTTTCGATTAAGTCTTCTTAATAGCAACCAAGGTATACATACAAGGCTCTATTCTGCATATCGGCACAAATAATGCCCGCCGTCAGTACACGCTCAACAATCAAACGATAAAAACTGTGTCAAGCCAAGAAAATCTAGGGGTAGTAGTCAGCGCTGATTTAAGGTAGGCATCCCATATCGGGAAAGTTGTAAAGGGGGTCAACTATGTCGTATATGATATCTTGGACATTTACAAATCCATCACCTAAACTCTTGAAAAAAATCTACAAGATCTACATTAGACCTATTATGGACCATGCAGCAGTGGTGTGGAGTCCTTATCTTGCGAAGGACATTCATGCCCTGGAACAGACCCAAAGAAAAATCTCCCGACTATCCCCCGCAATCAAGAACCTAAATTATGAGTCCAGACTGAAAATTCTCAACAAGTTTAAGCGACCGTCGGAGAAGAGGAGACCTTATCGAGACATATAAAATACTTCATGGGCACTACAATGTGAACTAGAGTTTTTTCTCGCTAAAAAGGGACGACCGACTGAGGGGACACAGCTAAAGGCTAGAGCGGGAGAGGTTTTCTAGGTTGTGCAGACAACATTTCCTCCCCAACAGGGTTGCACATGCATGGAATTCCTTACCGCGGGAATGTGTTGGTGCAGTGTCTGTGGTTTCATTTAAAAACCAGTACAAGTGTTGTGTCACTAGTGACTAAGAAATAGTTCTACAAGTTTAAACGGCTACGCCGCCTGCACTTTCTAATTAATAATAATAATAATAATATATCTGATTGACGTGCCTCGTCTGTTATCGTAAACAGACTATGCAACTGTAGTCACTATGTGTGGGTTTTTTAAGTAAAGATAAAAATCATTTTTTGAAAATATGTATGTACATAAATTTTTACAAAAAAAAATACTCATGCTCACAATTCATTGATAATTTTAAAGTAATGTTTAAAAGAATTTAGTACCATGGGTTATGTATTAAAGTTTGCAGTCGGCCAGTCAATATATCAATCGATCGGTTGACAAAGTATACTCTATATATGTAGTGTGTATTGCAATTTTGTCATTATTCACAGGTACCTCTGGACGCCCTGTGAAATTGCGAAGTAACTACTTTCGGATGGAGAAAATGACTAATTGGTGTTTATACCAAAGTAGAGTGGATTTTTCCCCAAACGAAGATCGAACACCAGTTCGTAAGAAGTTACTGAGAACGGCACTAAAAGATATTTTACCAGTTTACGTTTTTGACGGAACCGTATTGTATGCTTCCAAACGTTTGCATCCAGAACCGTTTGAAGTGTTCGTGGATTCCGAAGGTTTGTCTATTATATGTGGCATAAATGTTTTTTTTAATCTTTAAATACATATTTCCTACAGTTGAAGGCGAACGTATAAGAATAACAATTAAGACTGTAGGCGATCTTGGAGAAGGAGATTACCACTTTTTGCAGTTTTTCAACATAATTGTTAGGAAGTGCATGAGCTTCCTAGAATTACAGTTGGTCGGACGAAATTTCTTCGACGAAAAGGCCAAGGTATGCTTTTATTAAAAAAATTGCAATTTCCTTTGTCCAGACATATTTTATTTCACGAGAATAATGTTACAGTCCACTTACTTACTTATTGCTATTGATAGAAAAACACTACCGGTGCAATCGTTTTGTAATTAAAAGAGTGGGTTCTACTTAAATACTTATATTTTTATCGAAAAAAACAATTTTCTTTCCTGAGTATATACATGGTGACAGAAAAACTACAATGCATAGCAACATCTGATCGAGGACAAAGAAATAACAAAAAAGTTCTTGTTTTTAAGTTACAATTTTTTTTTTTTTTATAAAACACGAGCCACAAAAAAAGTTTTCAGAGTATGCCATGCATTAAATTAGTTATGTCTTAGATTGCTTTAGCGGTTTTACCAACTGACATTTAATTACGCTAAACCATAACCTAATAATAAAGTCAAATCGGATTAGACAGTATTATTTATTAAGCGAAATCTCATAATATTCAGAATAGATTTGGAAAAAAAATATAATCGACATATAACAAAATTAAATAAGGTGTGTTATATGGCCACCGCCCTCATCTCTACAACATAATATTCTTTAACAGAATTAACATATTGTAGGATCCAAGGCATATTATTAATTTCTTCGATCTTATTAATGATTCTTTGTCGCAAGTCGTTAAGGTAAAAATTGGAGTTGTAAAAATAGAATTTTTTAAGTGTGGCCATAAAAAGAAATCACATGGCGTTAAATGGCATGAACGAGGTGGCCAAATTGTATCGGTATTTAAACTAATAATAAGATTTCCAAAAAATTCTCTCAGAAAGATAATGTTTGCATTGGTGGTGTGTACGCGAGCTCCATCTTGTTGGAAGTAGCCTTCTTGCAATTCATCATCATGTAGCATATTTACAAATGGCATCAAAATTTCTGTTCTGTAACGTGTAGCATTTAATATTCCTAAAATGTATAAGATTTGGTTGGGTACTGTTTAAAATTCTTTATTTTTAATCGACATACCTTTAAAAAATATAGGTCCAATAATCCTCTGACAAATAGCTGCCCAAACTCCTACTTTCTGTAGATCCACATTCTCATTCTGAGAATTTACGTAGCCAGAAAGATGAAGCCACGATTCATCAGTAAAGATAATCTTTTCAATACCTCCATTATTAACAATAAAATGGATCAATAAATCGTTGACAAAATTCTTGTCGTTTCGGTTTGTCCACATGAAGTAATTCTCATGTGTCGCTTCTAAGCGGTAGGGATATAAATGTAAATCATGCTTAAGGATACGCCTGCAGGTGCCATATGAAAGATCCAATTCTTGATGTAAATGTCGCACAGAAAGCTGAGGACGTTCTTCTACCAATTGCCTTACCGCTTCAACATTTTCTTCAGTTCTAATCGTAGGTCTACCACTACCCTTTTTGCGATCCACGCTTCCAGTTTCTCTAAATAGTTGCACAAAACGACGAATAGATGTGCAAAAGTGATCGTAGGGTATAGCAATATCTGGAAATTCTGGTGCAAAATCCTGATATGCATCCGTAATCGAATAAATCCATTCACCATTAATTTTGCTACCATTTCTAAAATAAATCTCAATAATGTACCGGTTTTGTTGTCCATTAAATACAAATGCCATTATTAAATAACTAGAAGGTATTTTCGACTTGTCAATTTGACTTATGATTGTTTACGAATGACACTTCTGAGATTAATGTCAATTTTCTAAGCGCAGACGTGACTGGTATGTCTGTGTCACTCGTTCATGGCATACTCTGAAAACTTTTTTTGCGGCTCGCGTGTTATTTTTCTTGTATTTTACTTTTACCTAGGCAAAACAAATATTTCTTGGTGAAACAAAACATTTGGTAAATGTGAAAGCAATATTAGCTTAGTTTATTGAAAGATTTCGTTCAAAATGGTGCGCTATAACTTTTGTGGAATACAGGGACATGGTCATGTTTTATGACAAAGCTCGTTCAAATTCTTCCGAACCTCAACGCATCTATCGAGAGAGATACCCATTAAGGCAAGTTCCTAATGTCAGGATATTTAATTAACGTCCATAGGCCTTTGGGAGAAGATGGTTGCTTTAAGAAACCGAAATATGAATCTGGGATTAACAGAAGTCGTCGTACTGTTGCAAATGAAGAAGCTATTTTGCAAATAGTAGAAAACAATTTTAGAATAAGCACCAGAAGAATAAGTGGAGCTGTACTGAATGCCAATCGTGAATCTGTTAGGAAAGTCCGCAAAGGACAACTTTTTCATCCATTTCATTTACAAAATATCCAATCACCTATTGGAACAGGATTTCCTATCGCGTTTACAATTTTTCGAGTGGTTGTAAAATAAAGGGGAAAACACTCTGCCAACAATTTTGTTTGCCGATGAATAAGGTTTCAGTCGCGATGGCATTTTGAATATTCAGAATATATGTGGGCCGGTATAATCGACAATTATCTAATTGATCAATTTCGAATGTCCAGACGATTGACAGGCGAACTCTATCTCTACGTTATTAGAAGATGTTCCGTTGAATATTACAAAAATGTACTACATGCATGACGGAGCGCCCGCTCACTGTTCTAGGAGAGTAAGGAAATTTCTGCAACAAAAATTTGGAAATAGGTGGATTAGTCATGGGGGACCTATACCACGGCCAGCTAGTAGTCCCGACCTTAATCCTCTCAATTTTTCATTTTGGGGATTTGGGGAAAAGTGAATTGTATTCCGCAGAAATAAATAGTGAAGTACAATTATGGAACAGAATTGTGGAGTCTGCTGATAGATTTCGTAATAGTCCTAACATTTCAAAGATGCTGTCAGTCACTAACACGAAGATTGAAAATGTGTATTCAGGAACAAGGTCGCCAATTTGAACACCTTATGCAGAACTAATATCTATCTTGTATTTATTAAAGCTGTTTTGTTTAATAAAAACCTTTTGACTTTAACAGCTTGTAACTTGAAAACAAAAAGCAACCGTGTATAGAAACTTTTTTATTTCTTCTATCAAAAGTTGCATTGTAGTTTTTTTTTCTATGTCACTGTACACATGTATTCAACAATAGGTATTTAGTTCGTTTCGTACATAGTATCTATCTTACTAAAATACACTTCTCTAATTTCTAATACATATATACAGGGTTTCCACGGCCGAATGGGACATAGGGGAATACATACAATCGGTTTTCGATGAATATTATCTCCCTAATACTACTACACCCAAATTTAAATGCTACATATTATAACTGGGCTAACGATGCACATTTCCACAACAAAGAAAGGCAATTTAGTAAAGCCAGAAAATTATTATTTTTAAATCTATTGCATGTGATTTTTTAATAAGGCTGTTTACATATGACAGGACTACAAGTGGTCGTGGCGCAATGGTTTATACAACGGCTTAATAACGCAATGCACGGATTGTTTAGGGTTCAAATCCATACAGATCAATTTTGTTTTTTTATTTTTTATCTGCAACAACGATGTTTTTTACAATAACAAAAATGATCGCTTTTCAATTAAAAATAAAAAAAAATCAAAATCCATCTGTCGGGATTCGAACCCTAAACAATTCGTGCATTGCGTTATTAAGCCGTTGTGTCAACTTCTACGCCATGGCCGCTTGCAGTCCTGTCACATATTAACAGCCTTATTGGTAATTCACGTGCAATAAATTTAAAAATAATAATTTTCTGGCTTTATTAAAATGACTATCTTTGTACTATGGTTGAGGAAATGTTCATCGTTAGCCCAGTTATAATATATGGCATTTAAATTTGGCGGAAGTAGTATTAGGGAGATAATATTCACCGAAAACCGATTGTATGTATTTCCCTATGTCCCACTTGGCCGTGGAAACCCTGTATATAATTATACGTCTTATATACGTATGTATATGCAGGTTTATGTATAGCTCTAAGCTAACTTAATAATATCGTAATATACGTATACGTAATATCGAGTGTTCACGATTCGAAGACGTGCCCGTCGTTAGCAGACTTTTCACCAACACGAAAACAACAAAATACGAATGAGTTGTGTTGACACATACCGATCTGTCATTTATTGTGTCTGTTAACTTTCCTGCATTTCCAACTTTACTTAAAATCTAAACAAACCACAGTTGCAAGATTATTATGACGTTGTTGATGACGTGCACGTGTTCGAATCGTGAACACACCATAGGAGCGAAACTATCATTTATGTTTCGTGAATCAACTCGCTAGATGCGCGCCAGTAAAAGTTGAGAAGAGCGACATTGCTGCATGTATGCCCTTGGACGGTCACATTGCCAGTAGTCCGAGCGTATTCCCGATGTAATTGTTACACTGCAACACAATTTCTCTATATGTTAAATCGGTTATTTTATAATTCTCGTGCAGTTACCCGTTGATCTGAAGCAGTTGCTTCGTATAACGAAATAAGAGTTTTCTAGGAGTGAAGACAGTTTTAAGTTGGAAATTATAATATATGATGACTCTACTACGTTATTTCCATTACTGTTAATTACTGGACTGCATTACAAAATAACTGCAATGTACCGACAAGTTTGAAAAATAATGAATGTATAAAATATGTACGTAAAATGAGAAAAGCGGTTTCTATAATAATCAAATGGCTTTAACGAAAATCCTGTTAGGTGAAACAAAAACTCATAAAAATTGTTCTTCCTGTAGAAAACTATAGCATATTAAAATTTTCAACTATCCCAGTAGAGGCGGCTGTCTCCGCTATAGTAAAAGTTCTTATTATCTTTTAGTGTATACAAAATTTAATAATAATTCAACATAGCCTAAAATTAACTCTTAACTTAACTCTTTACATACTAACATACACTTTTTTATGATCAAGCGTAATATCTCGTAATATCTAGTGTTTTAAATGTTTTGCCACAGTACCTAAGAGAGTTCACAAAAAGCTCAATTTTCTTTTTATTCGTTTTAACACTAAAATACATGTTTTTTTAATACACATCTAGAGCATCGTGCCCAATTGGAAAATGGAAGTATGGCCAGGATACCTTACCTCCATAAGGCAACACGAAGACTCCATCCTAATGTGTTGTGAAATAACGAATAAATTCATGCGTACAGATACTGTATTGCATCTACTCAACGAATGTTTTCAAGAAGATCGCTCTCAATATAAACGAATATTCCAATCCAGAGTCATTGGAACAATAGTCCTGACGGACTACAATAATAGAACATACCACATTGATGATGTAGATTGGGATTCTACACCCAGCAGTTCATTCAAGAGGAATGATGGTTCTTCTATAACGTACGATTGTTACTTTCGAGATGTAAGTTCGTTTTAATAATCCAACTTATCTATGAATCTATCAACTTACTTTAAAGAAAGATTTCATTTCACCAAGATACAGTAGCCGCTCGATAATGTGAACTAGTAAAAACAAATCCGATTCATAGTACTGAATTGTTCACACCAGTGGATGGATACGTGAAATTAGTTAAATTCGCTGATGCATCCACCGATTAGTTTGATGATGCCTTACAAAAAGTTACCACTTAAGGCCGCTTTGCACTTCGAAATTTTTCTTGCGTGCAATAAAAATTGTACGCATTCAATCAATTTATATCAGCTGAGCGCAATTCTTCTCGCATTGCACGGAATTGCGCCTGTTCTATTTTTATTGCATGCAAGGCGCAATTCTGGTATTATTTATGGTGATTCCATATATGTCAAAATAATTGTACCGTATTGCGCATAGAATTGCTAATTGTAAAGCGGTGTTAAACCGTGCAATTTTTATTTAGAAACGAGTTTGACGAAGATTTACATATGTACTTGTACAAGAGTGTTTCATTGTTGATTTAAGCTTAATTCACACTAGGGTCGTGCACGGACCGTGTCGTGTTATTCTAAATCGCAAAAACGACTTCCATATAAATTATATAAATTATACGGAAGCGAACGCTTCTTATTCACATCTATGGAAGTGTGCACCGACTAGACTACGATCGTGTCGTTTTCGATCACTTTGAGGAGCAACTTTTGACAACTCGGTACGAACATAGTCGATGCACGACACTATAGATGCGAATTGCAACAAACCATCAAAGGTCGTAAGGCGATTCACACTGATGCAATTTCTTGCAATGCAAGTTCAACTTAAAGAAATCGCAAAGACGCTACGTTTGTTAAAATTGCAATTTCAATTCACATTGTATTTGGTGCGCATGCAATTCTAAACAGTTTTTGTGCCAGTGTCAATTTACAGATAATAAAAATTAAAAATATGTTTTTTACAACAGAAATAAAAATAAAATAATGACATAAATACCAGTAGTGTGTTGAATACCTAGTAGGTGGATTTAAAAGTCTGAGGTTATCCTACATTTTACTATTTTTATATATGATGGATAATTTGTGATGACATGTGTTCATTTTTATAGGTTGGTATCCCAAGATTTAGTTTAAAATCGCATGCATACACCCATAAAAATAGAACATGCTCTAATCGATGCAATTTCTTGTCACGCGATAAATTGTGAGAAACATTGCATAGTGTGAATGGCAATTGCATGCAATTACTGAAAAATTGCATAGGTGTGAATTCGCCTTTAGAGTCGTCGTAGGACTGGCGTTAACATGATCAGTTCAATACTTCGCCTATTTCGTATTATGTTTTTTGAATTTTTGGCTGAATTATCTGCAACAAGTTGTAAAATTTTGGAGGGCTCATCCTACAATATTTATAAAGTTTCCCGCCAGATCATCTCTTAACTTGTAGAAAATCGTATGAAATTCGCCTTTTTTGCCCCGCGCTTTCCATAACTTATGAACTCAATATTTCCTTTCTTTCTTTTCGCCCTCAAGCACCACATATCCTACACAAGCAATAATTACGTTTTCCTCGCCAGAATCCGTCTTCTCTAAGTTAAATTGACTATGGTACTAGGAAATGCTGGCCGTCCTTTCGCAACACACGATCGGCGCACGGTCAATGCACTGCGGCGCATATGTGAATTACCACAACCTCATCGTGACCCAACACGGTCCGTGCACGTTCTATGCACGACCCTATATGTGTGAATTAAGGTTTAAGCAATTTTTTTTTGTAACGCATCTGCAAACATTCATAAATTGAATCGTATGTTTGTTTTAAGTAGTTAGACTGTCACAACGCACAATCTGATATAGCCAATGGATGTGTTTTAAATGTGTTCACTCTAAAGAGATGCAATTTTCTATAATATAGTAGGTTCATATGTTCACATTACTGGATGGTTCATATAAATGAATGTTCACATCAATGAGCGCCTACTGTATATTGAATTGAAACAGCCACCTTAATTCGTCATAAGTCGCTAATCAAGGAAAGATTGAGTATCACTGATGCCCGGTTTCTGAAACGTCAAGCAGCAGTTATCTGTTTGGTATTTGGCGAATTAACAAAGACAGTCCTTGTTAAATTGCCAGATACCATACAGATAACTGCTACTTGACGTTTCAGAAACCGGGCATGAAACTCTCAGGTCACGCTAGTAGTAGTGTAGACAAATAATGTCTGAGTGTTTTTATGCAATGACCGATAATTATCTGGCTTCCGGCTAAAGAAGGTGCGAATATAACTGAAACTTTACTGAGGTTGTCAGCACAATTTGGCAATAACGTTTTGTTACAAACCCTTGCATTTTAAAGAAATTACTGAAAGGCAGTAAAACGTTGGTTGAAAAACCTAGAGTTATAGTCGCCGGCCGCAGACGAGCCAATATCGTGGCGATTCGACAACGCGCGGAAGTCGTGCATGACGCCCTGAAATATTATTGAGAAATTGTGTCGCTCCCTTGCGACAATTTTTCACAATGTGTCTGCACAATGCGGGCGATTAAGTGGAAAAACAATGTTTCTGTAGTGGAACAAAGCTCTTTAGTCCTTTAACTACCATCGGTACCTCCCAGTACCAGTAAATTTAGGTATGTTCAAATACCAATAGTAGAAAGAATAGATATATAAAACAATTGAAGAAGAAAATGGTAACTATTTCATTACTATAATTAATTATAAAAAGTATATGTAGATGGCAATACACTGACTCAAAAGTACCGTTGAGAGGCAGCATACTAAATTCTATTATGTGAAATTAAATAAAAGTTTGAATATATGGTACTTGTAAGTACCACTGGGAGTGTGCATGACTTTCTTACTTAAATGGGTATGGTAGTTAAAGAGTTAAGTAAAGGAAAATGATTTCCGTGTGAGCCTTCAAAAGCTTTCCTGATTGAAGTAAGCCGTTTTTTAATTAATGTTCTTTCTAAGATTGAGAACACTGCAGTTTTTTAAAGTTGTACTGTAAACAAATTTTGACAACTGTCAGTCAGTCAGTATTTTGTAACCAAAGCGTAACTGCTGAAGGACAAAAAACCAATTTTCCAGCCTTTTATTAACAAACTTGAAAAAAACAGCGTGTTCCCATTGAACGTAGCATTCTGATGTCATAGCTAATGTCGCTATGTGTGATCTATGGCGAAAAATAAATTATTATTCTGATAAAACTGATTTCTTAACATGACTAACTTCAATGACAAACATGGGCAAATTTAATTTAGCTATACTTGCGGCTTCTTTCAGTATTTGCTGATAAAACATTCATCTTAACCTATTCTTTAGATCAATAATATATAACACATTTGACAATCGTATTACCAATTTATTTTCGATGAATTGTTATGAATTATAACATTTTGTCGGCTTATTTTTAGTAAAATTTTGTAATAGAATGTTTGTGCAAAAAAAAATATTGCATTAAAATGCCTTGAAAATCCTCTTTTCTGTTATATGTACATCACTACTATTGTGGTTCAATTGTACATTGAGAGTAAAATATATTTTTAATTTCAGCGTTACAATGTGAACGTTACTGACAAGCAACAACCTATGTTGGTATCAAAATCAAAACCTCGTGAAATTCGCGCTGGTATGCCAGAAATAGTATACCTAGTTCCAGAATTGTGTCGTCTCACTGGTTTGACGGCCGCTCAACGGGCAAATTTCCAGCTTATGAAAGTTTTGTCTGAACATACACGTGTTGGGCCAGCCAGTCGAATAGATAAACTGCAAAAGTTTAGCCAACGCTTAAGAAACAACGAAAAGATCATGACTGAATTGCGAACGTGGGATATGCAATTGGCCCGTGATCTAGTTGAATTTGACGCCCGTGTATTACCAATGGAAACTATTTTTTGCGGTGCTAGTGGGCGGTACAGTGCAGGAGACCAGCTAAATTGGACCAAAGATGTACGCAATAAAAAACAATTTGCGGAAGGCTCTATGGATGATTGGGTAATGATTACCCCACAAAGACTAAAACAATCAGCGGATAAATTTGCCCAAACACTCAACAGATGCGCACAGGGCATGCAATGGTCTATATCCAGACCGAAAGTTTACGAATTGCGAGATGATCGACCCGGACCGTATTTGGAAATGTTGGATATGGTTATTACAAAACACAATCCGAAATTAGTCATGTGCGTAGTTACCAACAATAAAGCTGATCGATATTCAGCTATTAAGAAAAAGTGCTGTGTGGATAAAGCCGTGCCTTCGCAGGTAGTTGTGGCACGAAGTTTAGAATCGAAAGATTCTATGTCTATTGCAACTAAAGTTGCTATACAAATGAATTGTAAAATAGGCGGTGCCCCTTGGACGCTTAAGATACCGCTGAAATCGACTATGATTGTTGGTTTTGATGTCTGTCATGATCCACAAAATAAAAGCAAAAGCCATGGCGCTCTTGTCGCTTCGCTCGATCAGCAACTTACAAGATTTTATAGTACTACATCTTCACATTCGTCTGGTGAAGAAATTTCTAATGACTTTGCCTTAAACATGGTAAAAGCTTGTAAAATGCGCAAAAAAATTAACGGCGAATTTCCTGAAAGGATTTTAATATATAGAGATGGTGTAGGTGACGGTCAAATACCGTACGTAAAGGAGCACGAGGTTAACAATATAAAGCGAGTGCTAAAAGAACTTTATGGAGATAAATTGAAAATGTGCTTCGTTATTGTATCCAAACGCATCAATACCCGATTCTTTAAGGGTGAACAGAACCCGGATCCGGGGACCGTTGTTGATTCATGTGTTACATTGCCTGAAAGGTAGGTCGTAAAAATTTGTATATTTACTTAGTTCTATGGTTATAAAGCCTGTTTGACAGGAGGTTAAATTTACGCAAAAATTAACGAATAAATTTTCTAACAAATTACAAAACAATTTATGATTTTGTTTGCAACGTACACCAAATTTTTAACGCACATGCGTACTAAAGAGTAGTTGGTGTTTCCAGGTTGATATAACCAAACTAAAATTTGACGTACATATTTAGTAGACTTTGAGGATATTTCAGTTTCAAAGTAATACATACTACTATTTCACTGTAATAGATTAGATTAGATAATAGTAATACTTGATCATCCTGTGACCACGACATTATTAGTTATTGGAGATTATGTTTGTATCTGTTGATATCTTCATCAATCGAACAATGTCCGCAGTTTTACCGCGCTGATTTACTGATACATTTGGGACAGGTTCTACATAATTTACGAAAAAATTTAGTAGTAAATGTCTTTACATTATTTTCTGTTTGCAACGTGTCAAATCATTTATTCGTAAATTTTTGCGTAAATTTAACATCGTGTCAAACAGGCTTAAGTAGTTATTTGGGACGGACAGTTCTTAGAACACACGCGTAATTTAAAAATATAGATCTATTTTGAACTACTTGGATCATTCTTGTTGAACATCTACCGCCCAACTTTTTCGCACATATTACATCTACTTAAAAAAAACAACAATGTAGTAGATCTGTCTCCATGGGACTACTATTATAATTAAAATTAAACTATACATAAGTATATTAAATCATGTGACAACAAATTATGTTACAGCAAATATTTGCTGAAAGAAAAAACTAAAATTGACAAGATTTTACTTTTGTTGTAGATATGATTTCTTTATTGTCAGCCAATGCGTAAGACAGGGCACTGTAGCACCAACTAGCTACAATGTTATCGACGACAACATGGGCTTGCCTCCAGATAATCTTCAACAGTTAACGTATAAATTAACCCATATGTACTTTAACTGGTCTGGCACAGTACGCGTTCCAGCACCTTGCCAATATGCCCACAAATTGGCGTTTTTGGTTTCGCAAAATTTACAAAGAAGTCCAAATCCTGCATTGGACACGTTACTATATTATCTTTAAGAAGGTACAGTGTTACATATAACAAAGTAATTGTGTACGATATCTACACGATTGCAAGTCCTCAAAATGTCAGGTAATAAATCTATTGATGTTTTATTAACGTAAACATGCGCCACTCGAAATGTTAGTATACTTTATTTTATATATTTTTAAGATGTTACATCTAAAAAACATCAATATAATTTATTAACTGACTTTTATAAGTGGTATTTTTAGAAGTATCTATTATAAGCATGTATGCTGAAAGTACATTTTACTTAAGTGAGACTCCAGATGTATCTAAAATTAATATATTTTTTAATGAAAAAAATTAATAAAATATATTAAACAGAAAATAAACAAATAAACGAGAAGTTTGCTCAATTTTATTGTGTATTCTAATATTTCGATTGAATCTTTTTTTTGGTTTGAAAAATTATGTTAATTTTTAACGCTAGTTAGTTTTAGATGCATCTTCAACTTAAAACAAATTTGGTTACTATACGATTCGTGAAAACGTTTTCTAGGATTTATTTTCTACGTTTTGTTATAGATGGTTCAACTACGCGGAAAGCGTTTTTGTTTATTATTATTTTCTTAATCTTCGTTATTATCCATTTAAAATTAGAATATGTATTTTGGTTTTACATTATTTTAAGAGAAATGTTACATTTTTTTATAAACTTTGAACTTTTTTAATAACTTCGAATAAAAGTTAAAAAAAAAATTACATTGTTCAGTTGATCCATTACTAAAACCAACAAGAAAAATAATCATTCCAAGATAGAAGTGTCAGTATTATTATACATCATGTATGTACGTTAGCGAGCGGAGTAATTAAAAACAAAATAAAATATAATTTTGACAGCTGTAGCGTACATACGATACCTATCAGAATCTTTTAAAACTCCATTTTTCTTTTGAGTTCTATCAACGGCAACAAAAAAACCTAAGTGTGGCATTTGCTAAGGTTAACTTAATAGTCATACATAGTATACGTGATAAAACTTGTATGTCTACAATGTTCAAGAATATAAAGCATAGAAAATAGTACGGTATAGACTTGATGACGATGGTTATGGCCACCGTTCTCTTGTGGAGTTCCGAGGATCGAATGTTGACTGCGGTGTTGTGGTGCGTCTCACTAACATCAATTCCCAGGTCAGTACTTGTTTGAAAACGATTAGCAACACAACAATGTCAGTGGTGAGGCATTATTGTTTTTTGCGTTCTTCCGATTTTAAATAGCACATATGCAATTATGATTATTTATAATAATAATTCATGCCTACACATTCCCAACAGCTTGCGCCAATTACAGGGTGCATCAGCTGGCCATGAGTTATAATAACGCCTGGCGCTGCAGACCGACTTAAGATGTTATCTTTCCGCATTTGCTATAGAATTTGGGAAACCGCAGCAAACCAAATTCAGAAAGAATATACCAAGGTTCGAACCCAGTACCACCAGACTATGAAGCGAGCGCACTAGGTACGCCGGTATAAAACTCTAACAAGTCCGGCATAAAAATTTGAGAAAAAAAAATATGTATATCGGTTATACATACAGATCAAACAGCCGCTCTATAGTCGGGGCATCGTATATCGGAAGTATTCGGCAATAGACTACTACTACTCATTAGTAAGCTTCCCTCGATAGAGGACAGTTGTATTCTGTTAGCGAGAACTACATATCTACTAATACATCCCTACTTGTCTATTCCCGAATAATTCCGACATAGGATACTATGTGACTATAGAGCGTCTGTTTGATCTGTATATGTTGTATGTATAAAGTATGCATGCAGTTCTTTCGCTGGATCTTTGCCGATACGTCATAAGTTTCCGCCATTTTTTCGACACGAATCTAGTCGAATCAGACAAACCTGTCATTCTCTGTTTCTTTCTAAATTTCATGTTAGTCAAGGAGAACATATAATCGTGTGGCTTAGCTTGTAATGGATAACGAATGACGTATCGGCAAAGATCCAACGAAAGAACTGTACATATACTATTTGATAGCAGCCAGCGTACGTGAACGTTTACGAAACAGACAATATTTTAAGATGAATTATATTTAAATGATCTAGGTAATAGAGAATTCATAAAATAGCATACTATAAATAATTAAAATTCAAACTACACAAGTCCTCGGTTTTTTTCCTTTAATTTGCTATAGATAGCTTACTTATATGAATCTATATTCCAGATATTTTTTTCAATTTTTTAGGTCAAATGAAATTCGATTAAAAATCAATTTATTCCAAACTAGACAATATTTAAAAAACACCAATAATCATCATACACTGTGACACACAACATATCCGCGGAAAATGCTTTGTCTAAGCATTCTAAAGGATTACGACATAACTTTGATTTTGAAAATGTTAAGATTTTAAAAAAAGTTATAAAAAGAGATTAACATATGAAATGATTACATTAAAAAAAAACAATAACAGGATCAACTTTAGAACTAATGTTTATATGGAATAACTTTATTTTTAATCGAATAGTTTTATTTGACCTAGAAGTGGAAACAAAATCTGGAAAATTGATACATGCACTACATAGGTACATACATCATGTATGTAATGATTTAAAGGAGTCAGTATTGTTTGTTAAAAAATTGGTTAATTTTGTTTGAACTTTCTTTTCTTTTAAATATCTTTGTACTGCGATTTCTTTTATTCTTCGCATAGTAGATCTTCAGAATTAAATGTACTGCCCAAGAAATCACTACAAGTCCTGGTAAAGGTTATTGGGTGGGGATGTTAGTTGGCATTGACTCATCATCCAATTTCATCTGCTTCAAGATCTTCTATGACATTCTTATTCCAGTTTTCTATGTTTTCACGACTGCTTCCGTTTCTTGAATCGTCACTGCCTTGACGTTATTCCTCTATTTTCCTTGTAAAATAGCCAGTGGAACATCTTCGTGTGAATCAGAGTGGCTATTGAAAGAATTTGATTACATATTTCTCCAACACAGCAATTATTTCTTCTTCCACATTCTTCCATGCTAATGCAAGACGTGTAACAGCATCTTTTAAATGACATTCTGTTCCATGTGTTATATCACAGCTGTTACATTCGAGGCATATAGACAATTATCCAAGCTTTTCGTGATAATCTAGTTTGTTTCAAAAACCATGATGAAACCAATTTTCAAATACCCCCGACGTCACCCAAGCATTTTTCATACTTGCGTATCCCACTGGAAGTGAAAAGTTCTTAAAGCATCTTGGATTTGTGGCACGTCCAATCACTAACGGTTTATCTGTTTTTGGACCAGGGCCCGATCTTTTTCCAGACGTAACCATGGTCGTACGGGGGGTGCGCAGTAACTAAGAATGACTAAAATGAAATACATACATATGTACGCTGTTCTTCTAACTTACACAGGCGAGTTAGCAAAATAATTCATAAGCCGAGCATTTACCCAGTTCACTGAATTGAATGTGTTTTTGTTCACTTTTTGGAGCTTTAATAATATCATTTTAGTTGTTCGTATAAACGAGCTATTCACTGAATAGAGTATTCACTCTGTCGAACGGCTACTGTACTAATAAAGAGACATACAACATTTCCTTTTCTAGACATTTTAGAGCTTGTTATAACTAGTTTAAGTAGTAATTGAAAAAGGATACATCAAAATACACCGCTGCTTCATCAATAGAAGAGCAACATCAGCAAAAATAAAGGAAAACAAAACGTCCTATTGGAGAGCAACTGATTATTGAAATTGCTGAAGAATTGAATTTGTCTTTAGTACATATTTCACTTATCTTGACCGGAAAAAAAAAATAGTAGTTGTGTTTTAATAATTTACAGATGGTATGAAACTCTACTGTTCTATAATATAGAAAATTTAAAATCTTCAACAATACCATAGATAATAAAAAAACTTTATTAGTTACTTATGTACATGTATAATTATTACAAATTTATATACATATATTTATCCAATAGATGTAAAAAATATACAGTGTGTCCCAAAAAGTTTTATACAAATTGATAAAAAGTTTCCCTTACATTTTACAAAAAAAAAATCTCTGCATAACTTGTAGATTCATAATTAAGTTCAAAATTTTTAAAACATTGTCTGGAATACAGCAAAAATCATGATTTGAAGTGATAGTAAAATACGTTGAGCAAACTGGGCATGGCAATTGTTATTAAGTAGAAAAACTTTATGCCCACTTGTAGATTTGTAATTTTTTCAGATAAAAATTACAAAACAGTTACTAATTAGTTTATTTATTGAATAAAGGAATAAGACATGATAAATAATTGCTAACCTCCTTATCAATTTATCAACAATGAATAATACTCGACTAATAATTTTTTGTGAACATTTAAATTTGCTTTAATACCCCGGAACCTCGACGTATCCACCGTCACTTTATAAACAGGTGATTGTTGATTAAATTCGTGTAGGACATTTCTAACCACATCTGGAGTTATTGCTTCACAAGTTTCTCTACTGAGTCTTTCCAAGGTGATCAAACTCTTGAAATGGTCTCTGACGGCATTCTTTTTCTTTTAAGTAGCCCCACAGAAAAAGTAGAGAAGTAATGTCCGGCGACCTTGGAGGCCAAAAAAATTCCATGTACCTCCCCATCACTTTACCATTGAAAGTGTGGAATAGAAAATCGCGAATAGTTCTGTTACAGTGATCCATCGTGTTGGTACCATATTTTTCCTCGTTCGTTTACTGGTAATTCATGAAGAAAGTCAGACAACAGATTATTTAAAAATTGTAGGTATCTTCCTCCATTCATGATATTTCGGAAAAAGAATGGTACAACAATTCTGTCTTGCCACACCATACATTGGTTTTAAATGAATATTGATCTCTGGTTTGGACATGGAAACTGGGATTAACATCGCTCCACCAACGACAATTTTGCGAACTTACTGTACCGTTAGATGTAAACATTGCTTCGTCGGAGAACAGTATTTGTCGTGTCAGAAATCTGTTATTTTCTAATTCTCCTAGGATAAGAACACAAAATTTGAATCTTCGTTCAACATCTTTTTTT
>SMLS01059005.1:0-27419 GCA_004785975.1 Popillia japonica
TTTTTGATTAAAGCAAACATGATTTTAAATATGTATATAATATTTCATAATATATTCATCTATAACTTCTTTTTGTAATAAACTTCCTGATATCATATTTATTTTTCTTCCAAAGTTCGCCTATAATATAATCAATCTCATTTAAATACATAAATAACTTAAATTACCGAACATACCGCTTAACCAACCATCGAAGTAAATTACTGTTTTAATTTTGCTTTTACGAGATCGTCCGTCATCCCAGGAGGTGGTGGTATTAAAACGGGAAACTTGGAAATTGCCCAAGGTTATCAAAGGTCACGATTCCGACTTTATCCAGTCGCCACCGATAAACCGGTAATCTATTGAACCTTTGTGTGCTAGCACAACAAAGTAAAACGAGCAGGATAGACGACCAACGACAGATACGAGAGAACCCGAGGCTAACGCTCTTTCGCCGTTAGAGCGCAAGAAAAGATCTGTTCCTATAAGGACGAAGTAAGACGGAATATTGCCATTTTAGAAAGTGAACTTTCCAGTCGGGATGAGGCGATAAAATTAATGAATAGGGCGAGTCCGCGTAACCAAGACAAATTTTTAAAACTCAAACTGGAAGATATATCCGTTGAACTGGATGGAGAGAATGTGTAGATTGTACTACGTCTTGTGTGACCTACTTTTTCGTACAAGGGGCAATCTTTATACAAACAACACCGTTCATTCAAGTTCTGTAAAATCCTAACTTTTTATGCGAGTTTCTTGAATCCAGAATGGATTATATTCATACCGCAGATACTGTGTATAAGAATGTAATTCAGATTTAATGGTGAACTTTACAAGAAGGAACTTGGAGATAAAAGAACTGTTGATCCATGACAACAACAACATGAATGGAGTGTGTATACCTCAAGGCATTACACAGGAATATGTAGAACTGCTATTTTTCAGTTTGACATTAATGTCAGACGAAACTCATTTTGCAAAATCTATATTGTTCAAATATGCCAAACAGCGTGGGATTTGAGAATACTTGATATTCTTGGCAATCGTCTTGAGTATTTGATCATGGTTAGAGTCATGAAATACAGCAATCACACTGCCAGCGTTGGAGCTTTGAGTGTTAGAAATTTAGAGCATTTTGACGTAGTAATAATGGTTTTTAAGAATGCTTTGAAACGTTTGAGTTGATCTCATAATTTTGGGCGCGGCTCAAGGGTTAGCAAAAGCATGGGGTGGGTCCCCAATTCCCTAATAATTACTTGAAAGCTTCAAATTAAGAAGATGAATGCTCTTGGTTGTTTGTAAATATTGTCGACATTTGATCAATTTTATTTTATTGTTCTGACGCTACAGGATATATTTTGCGTTAACACCAATTTATTCAGACTTACTTTACCTTTTCGTACCCGGAACCATAATTTATCAGCCCAGTATTGGTTTATATCCAAAGGGTCTTTCTTGTCAAGCCATAAGTCGTCGGGGGCACACTTGCTGGGACAGTTGGGACAAATCAGGAGATGATCCATATCCTGTATTGGGTTACAGTCAAATCTATCTCCGTTTCCGAAACCACACCTGATTAGGTTTGTTTTCACAGGAGACACGCCTGCCCTAATGCCTTTTCTCCATATTGACCATTTTAGTGTAGAACGGCTAGGTATTTCCTGAATGAGTGGGTAATCATTTGGTGATTCGTCGAGAGATACGTTCAGGAATCTTTTTCTCGATTTAAGTATGCTATGCTCATTTATGGAAACATTTGTACTTAAGTAAGAGGCTCTTTAGTTAAACTTACTACTACTACTACTTACTAACTGCCCTAGTACTCGCGTTTAATAATTTGAACACCATTTGCCATTATTGTGTCCACTTACAGGACCACAGATGCCACAATAAACTAGTAAGTCTCTGAAATTTTCCTTCTTTTTGTAAATACTTATACTATATGTGCTACCATAGTTTTTGGTGCCAACAAACAATTCAACATTCCAAGGATAATCTTTGACGAACTGGGTGGAGTTTGCTTTCGCTCCAAGCATTCGCAGATTCTTTCGAAAAGAAAAAGTCTTCATAGGTCCTTGTTTTGTTGCTGAACTTGTATCAATTTCTTTCTAAACAGTAGGACGAGAACAGATGCAATACTCTGTGGGCGTTTATACTTATAATAATCGAATGGAAAATGTCAATAGTATGAATGAATTTCCAAATAAGTTGCCCAAACAGCGTCTGCGTAGGAGGCTCTCAACAGTTCTGGTTTGTTTTCTGCAAAATTATCTTAGTACATATATTTGAAGAAACTGGAAATGGAATTTGAGAAGTTTTGACGATCCAAAAGTGGTGAAATATCTATCAAAAACGAAAAAATAAGCTCGTGCCGGAGAATTTTGGTTGAAAATAAGACGTGTTGTAAATTTTGGTTATCACTATCGCTTTCGTCAGGGTTTAAAGAAAATAGATTGACAGTCCTCACACGCCCAACTTTTTTTGGCAACGTCATTACAAGTGATGAGAGTTAATGTTACATACATCAGCTCGAGAACAAGCAAGGATATACCTAGTAGAAAACCAGCAACACCCTCCGACCAGAAAAGTATGATAAGCGAGGTCAAATGTTAAAACGATGCTCATTATGTTTTCTGGTGTTCGTGGAATTGTGCACCGGAAATGTATATTAGATAGGCGGAAGAAACAACCGGAACCCTGGCTATCTAGTGACTGACTCCTCTATTAAATGTAGAAACAGCTTCGCCGCAACCACCTTTTGATATCAAAGTTGAAGAGATTCATAGTTGTCACAAGCAGTGGAATAGACGGCTTGAGACAAAGTAAAAATGGTTCGGTTCCTTTATTTATCTTATCTAAATAGTTAATGTTTAAATTCATCTATTTTCTCTTGTCTCTTTTTGCGAATCTCACTGGAGAATATGGCTCTTACACATTATATTTTCATGTAATTTTGGCTACCTTTTAAGCATCACAATTTTTGAGGTTCGCCATATTTTGTTCATTAGTTATTCTTTTGCATTTCTCGTTATTCTGCTCAAAAATTTTTCCTCATTTGTATTCTTCTATGCCCCTAGTATGTTGCGTTCAAAATTCCGGTTTCGCGAGTAACCCTAGATCTAATAGTTGTTTTGTACATTTTTGCGCTTTTCTGAAAACGTATTTGTTCTTCAATAATTTATTTAAGAAAGGGTTAATCTATGTTTCCATTGAAATCAATATGAAGTCCTTTTGCTTAAGAGGTTTCATCGGGTTAAAATGGCATACCAATAATTTGAGATATGTATAAAGTGACAAGGCTAGTGAACTGGTTCTTCAGAGCCTCATTTTTTGGAGTGATAGGAGTACTTGGTTTCCTATATTCTGAGCAACTCAATAAATAAAAAGTTTATAAATAATCTTAGATACTTAGGATTAAAATATAGTTTTAGTAAAATTTGGCGTTGTGTGTCGACTCCTATTTCTACTACCTACTAGTAATAATGACTATGAATAGAAGACATTTAAGAACGGATGAGGCGGCGAAGATATTATTAAAATAGAAGTTATTTCTGTAGGACTAAGTTTATTACCCCTTCATAGCTATTCATTTAAATTATTTCGCAGACTATATTTTCATTCAGTTGCGCTAAATTTTAAATCTATTAAGAAGTATATAAAATTCTAAATATAAAATAAACAATAAAAGCTGATTACAATAAAAATATTACTCTCTTTAATCGGTGTAACCATTAAACTGTTTTAACGCCAACTAAACAATGTAGAAATATCGTCATAACTATAAATTACGACTTAAAGCTGGTAACATATTTATTACCGTCGTGTTATTCCATTGACTTGCTCTAGTTATATTTATAGAAACAGTACTTGCCAAGAGAAGCGGTTTCATAAAATCCGGCTGAATCTCATATTTACTATAATCAGTATGTATGGAATGTTTCCATGTAAATCTATTAAAACTATCTATTAAAGCGAAAAAATAGGGAAGCGTCCGCACTTTACATATATCATTGCATAATGTCGATTGTACTTTTTATTAGCTACCTGGAAATTTTATTCAAAAAATTACTGCAGTATTATACCTACGTTATTATTGTATAAAATTTCATTTTATAGATTTTTGTATAGGTACGATACAGGAATAGGAATTTAATTTAAAATGAATTAATTTTCTCGTTTTTTCGGATGTATCCGCCACTGCAAAATTAAATTTCAAGATCAATACCTACCGTCAATATTACGAACTGCTCAAAAAAATTAATTGATCAATTTATGTTAAGCACCTGTAAATATATCGGTTTAATTTGCTTTTTTATTCTGCACAACGAAAAATATTTATTATATTTTCGTGTTACTAATAAATAACGAGCTTTTGTTGTATACTTGTTTTAATTAAATTATAGGATATCTATATTTTGGCGCACCTACATACTACTGCAAAAGTAGCAATGAGTTGTAGAATGCGAGACACTAAGCTCAGAAAAAGAGTGAAAGTGTAAGTAAACTAATTAAATGAAAATCGTGATGCTAACATTGCTTAAAATTCTTATAATTCAAACAAGCATACGGAAACAGTTGGTCCATAGTTTTGACTTTAGTTACTCTTAAAATTGTATGCCGGGATACTAAATTTATATAAAAATTACAGAATAACTTTGTGAAAAAATATTTCACACGTTGCAAACAGAAAATTTGATGCAAACTGTCTACTAAAGTTTTTGGAAGCTGATTAAGAACAACAACTTTATAATATTACTGTTATACGAGTAGCTGTATTTAACCCCTGTGTAGATATCTGTTAGGTAAGCGTATGCTGAAATTTCTTTCTGCTGACTTTTTGGCATGGTGTTGCCAACATAGATTATTCGTTTCTGCTGCGCACTGCCTCGAAACCCAATTAAGGAGTAATCTTTTAAAAATAACTCTCAAAGAATTGTGAGTTCCATTGAAATTTTTTGATAGTACATATTACGTACCATATATTTTTATTTTTTTTAATTTGGTAACAGATATTAATTTATTTTAATTTGTTGATAGTTAAATATATTTTATTAACTTTTTAACAAATTAAGATAATAAGAAGAAATAAACGAAATCTAATGCTTAATGAATACAATTTTACTATATCTACGGAAACGCCATTGGATTACGAAGGTTTCGCACTTACTAAAATAGGTTTCAGAGCGGGGCCCTGTCAAATAAAAGCGTACCGTGTATGTAGCTGACCTACCAAGATCAGGAGAACCAAGAATGAGGATGTCCAATTTGAAAATATTGTTCAGGAAAATCATAACATAGCCAGGGTTGTCCACTAGCAATCACTAAATTTGTATCCACATAAATGCTGTTTAAATTAAAAGAGGCGGATTTGGCTACTAGGTACGATTTTTCTTTGCGAGTAATAGCTCAGATGGAAGTTAACCCCGAAGGGTTAGCCCGTATTTTATGGACAGATGACGCACATATTACTCTGAATGGTGGAATCAATACTCGAAACTGTAGAATCTGAGCTGCAGAAGATCAACAAGAAATCGTTCAAGAAGGTCTTCATGACTAATATGGTGCGAGTTTACACCTGATTTTATCATTGGTCCATATTTTTGCAAAAAAATGCGGAATGGAGTAGGGGTATTTGTAACTCTGCACGACGAATGATACTTGCAAATGATAAGAAATTATGTATGATATTCCATTGCTGCAAAGCCAGCACTGCGGAACTGAGCATATTATTTTTATGCGGGATGGGTAATCCCCGCACATTTTCCAACCAGTCAAAGAATTTTTAACCAAAGTTTTTCAAGCGTTTTGAGCAGATATATCGCAGATTTCTGTCTACCAAGATAACTCTGTCTTAACCCAGCGCATTACTGACTGTGGGGTTATTTAAAAAAAGTTAGTGTTTAGGCGACTACCAACAACGCTACAAGAATTACATAAAAGACAATATTATGGAGCAAATTGGTGGTATTCAATCAGAAATGTTACTGAATGCTGTATACAATTTGCAGGAAAAGTTGGTATATTGCAACAAGAAAATGGAGACCATATTGAGCAATGGCCGTAGCTGGTTTTGGACATATTAAATCCCATTTCTTAAGCAATTAGATTTCGTTTATTTTTTGTTAGTAACTTAATTTGTTAAAACTTTACAGTAATTTAAAATATATCCCTTACTTTATTATAACCCCATACATCTAGTTTAGAAAAGTTCAGAATATATATGAGGTGGGGTTATTATCGCGTTTGGAATTAGGTACCCATTAAAGTGTACACATACGGTAATATATTGGATAATATTCAAGTGCAAAAATCCTTCTTAACATCTAACAATTTAAATTAACAACTCATCGAATTCCTTGATATGATGAGTTACATTTTGCAAGTGATTTAAAAAGCATTACAATTCAAGTCAAGAACTAGACAAAAACTATTGAAAATCGTTTTTACATCGGCTCAGTTTCAACTGCTGGTCTAATTGCGTGAACTACGTGTGAGTTACTATTTATGTTATTTAGCACAAAATCAAAATAAGTTGTAGAATATTTTAGTGTTGTTTCAACCTTCTTGGTAAGTTTTCTAGAACGTACAATATGTATGTCGTTTTATGCAATGATCTAATAGTTGTGTTTTATTCCAGGCGCAGTTGCTCTTTTACGTTAGAGATTGTAGAAAACAATCTTCTTTTTAATAATCTTTATTTATTATGTTCTTGTATACGCAGACATTTCTAAGAAATTTTGCAAAATTCATTACAACAGGTCGAGCGAGAAATTCATTGCAATTAAAAGTTTTACTGCCCACCCAGCATGTGTAAGACCCGTTCAGAAAATTCTACTGCTTTTTTCACTAAATTTATTCCAGTTAAAGTTCGCACACACTGCAAAGATGTGTGTGTGAACTATACAACTATACACGAGAACTATATGCTTGGAACATCTTGGAATACATTATTCTGTTACTGTGCCGTAGTACCACCAGTCAAATCAAACTTAGTTTTTTGCAGCAGTAAATTACACCGCTTAAACAAAAAAAATAAGATACTAAAGACGCTACCGCAATTTCAAGAAACTGCTCCCCATCTAGAAGCAATAAAGGTTGATAATTCAAAGCAAAAACCGTTAGCTAGCGACAATTTTTCCCTCAGTGTACCTTCAATTTATATAATATTAAGCGTGAAATTAAGATTTATTATAGAAAGCTACATCACCTATCGTCTCTAAGGTCTTCGTCAATAGAAGCTGTCACGTAAATATTTCGTTTATTGTCAACGGATACATCATTTCTTTGTTTTCTTCTTTTTCTCTGAAGATATTTTTTTTTTATTTTCAGTTGTCGAGTCGATCATGCGTGGTGAAAATGTGGGCATAACTCCTCGAAGGTCACGTTCAGCTGTGTTACAGACTCAACATCAACATCAACCGGTAAGTACACAAAGAATCTCTATTGAATATGTATTGTCTCCGACATTTAAAATGGAACACTGGAACGAAAATTGTAGTACCGTGTTATGTAGAATTGTTAATACAATTTTTTAATGATGGATGTGTAAGAGTTAATTCCTTGTAAAATTTAGTACATCGAGAAAATAAAAAAATGCTATAGAAAATCTATAAAGATTAACAGTATCATATATGTATGGAGCAATGAACTTACAATGTTACCCGCAAATTAGTTTCATATTAATAGTAGCGGAAGCACTTATTACATATTAATTGCCGTTCGACTTATTACAGTGTAAAAAAGTGTTATTGTTCATTTTATCTATTTATGAATGGTTTGTAAACGAGTTATGTCGTGACTGATATTGTGATTCCCATTCAAAGCAATATTTCCAATTTAATTATTTGAGGATGTACTCGGCAGAGGATGATGAAGCCTAGGTGGTATGAACTTTCTCTCTTCTGGTCCACAAGAAAGTAATCTACGTCTAGTACTAGTCGGACTGGATAATTCTGGCTATTCTGAGTTGTTATTGGAGGAAGTATTCTATTACTATCTAAACTTGTAGAGTCAGCAATTTTCAGGAAAAAATGAGCGACCGAGTGTTCTGGAATGGTAATGTCACACACTAAAAGTTGTTGTAGTATAATCTCCATCTAGAGAGTTAAGAGCTAATAGAGTCAAGTTGGTATTGTGAGAGCACTGTATAAATTCTTTGCTGGTGCGAAGAGAAATCTGCGGAACAATCCGCTTAAACTGCAAGATAAGCATTAGGTGCCATGATGATGTCATTCATGAATATAAAAAACATGAAAAATAGCATAAATAGACATAAAAAGTGAAGCTGTAAATGGTCTCAAGCAGTTCTGTAGTTTCCACGGTGCTAGCACAGACAAATGCGATGCTAGGAAAGACAGAATTTAAGGCCTTAGGTACAGGCATTCTTGGCAACTTTTTAATAGTCAACTCGAAGCATTTCGAATAGGTTTGGTATTAAGGTTAGTATGGTCGCTTCCCTAAGCTGTATTGCTTAAACCTACGCATAATAGATATTGCTTCATAAATTGTGGTACATAAGTTGTTTCCCTGATTTTGTTACATTACATTATCACGCCATAAATAATGCTGCACTGGTAATTACGTTTATACAAGGATTAATAGCTTATTTGGAACGTCGAAAAGTATCGACTTCCAGAACATCAAAACTAGTTGTTCTTTAAGATAATTTTGAGGAAAGCTTGCAGGCTTTACGGTTTCATTCAAGCTTCTTCTTTAACTTCTAGAAGTCTCTTGCTCTGCTTATGTTGAAGAAATTGCCAGTAGTATTATCTGCAGATTCTGACAAAATTTCATTCGAGTTCTCCTCGTACTTCCGCGAAGTAAGCACTACACTGCTCCAAGAAATTAATGCACCATGTAGTAAACGATAATGAATTCGCTGCAGGTCGACTGGTAACAAGTTCTCTTTAAAGACGAATCCAGATTTTGTCTTTATAACTGTGATAGACGTGTTCGTGTGTACAAACGACCAAATGAACGATATGCTCAGTGCAACATTCTGAATACATTATTTGGCGGAGGTTCTTTAATGGTCTAGGGAGCCATATCTTTGACAGCGCCTACGGATTTAGTAGTGTTAAATAATGGGAGTCTGAATGCTGATCGGTAGATATTGGACATCCCCCAAGACTATGTTGTGCCATTAGCGCCTTATATCGGACCAATTTTTTTTTTATTAGTGCAAGATAATGCGCGACCGCACACAGTGCTTGCATAGTTCAAAATTACATTGAGGCTGTTGGAATAAACACCACGAACTAGCCAGCAAGAAGTCCAGATCTCAATCCAATACAGCATGTCTGTGACATGCTTAGTACACGCCTACAAGGTTATCCGAACCCTGCCAACAACCTGGAAGAGGTGGGGCGCCGCGCCGCCTTGTTGAAATATGGAATGGATTGGAACAAAATGACATAAGCTCGCTTATTTTGAGTATGAGTCACTGATGTGGAGCCGTTATTAGAAGCAGAGGAGAAAATACTCGATAATAATGTGTTTTTATTAAAAATTTCGCTAATTAAGATTTTCGAATTGTTCCATTTTTCATTAGTTTTCACTGTTGTTTAGTTTGTAAAAGCTAATTTAGTAAGAGATTCTCCAAAGTTGAGTATTAATGGTTGTTAGTAATCGAAGAATTGAATATACTTCTCTATCCCGTCATATACTATTGTTTTCTAAAGAATTTCTTAATGGTGCGTTAATTTCTTGGAGCAGTGTAAGATGGTGTGTTAAAATGGCGGTCGTAGAGCTAGAGTCGTACAAAATTCTTCTAGTGTATACAGCCACAACTAGTTTGTAAGTATTAGGCTAGAATAACTTCATATCAGGACATGGTCAATGATATCCTTAATTCTGAATATTTGAAAGGAGCTGGCAGAAACTGCTGTTAGGCAAAAAAATCGTCGATCATTAAATTAAATTAAACAACAAAATGACTAGTTTTTTTTATTCTACGTAGAATTAAGTTGAGAGATATGAAAGTCATTTACTTCGTAATTACATATAACTAATAATTTTTTCATTTTGTTTTTGTATTATGAAAGGCGAAAACGTCAACAACTGTTATTATGAGTGCTGTTACAAAAGGAATCTGCCTGGAATTGTTGCCTTAACAACCAATATGTTTTCGCCACACGCACATTGTCATTTATTGTTATATACGTACGTAACAAACATGTATACATATTTATAATATATACAAGCTTATGTGTAATCTCACAAGGTTAAGGTCTATTGTCACATAAATACCTTCCATTTCGCTAAATACCTTTTATGGTTATACATATTGAGACAATATTATTATTGTTATTAAATATCTGGATTGTTTTATTTTATTTAAATGAGTTTGCTTTTTTTCATATTTTGACCGGGTTTTAAAAATATCCATTCTCTTATCAAGAGGAGAGGCCGGGAATTATTACGATATTGTAATAACCAAACAATAAACAATATAATATCATATTTACCAACGTAGATAGTGTTAATACTGTCGATCGCACAGCAACCCAATTGCGTACTCAGTTTAAAGGTTGAAAACACTTCATTAACTGGAATAGCATCATCGTTTTAATTAAAATTTCATTAAATATTATTTGATTTATTATACATCTGCTTCGATTAGTCATCAGTCACATTTTTAGTTAATTATTTAGATTTTGATTGAATGATTTATTACATCGCCTTACTTTTAATTTAGTTGGCCGAGTTATGTTAGAATGATAACAAGGAAAAATAGTTGCCAGTATCGTTATTATACTTTAGTGTAAAACTATACAATAACAGAACGCATTATTTGAGCAAATGAACGCTTTTGTTATGTTGCTGGTTTTCTGTAAGCTTCAGTGTTTACCACCTCTAATATCCAATTAATTCGTTAACTGCATATTTAATAAATCCATGCCTATATTTCTTATATTTATCATAAGTTTTGGCGATCGATTTATATAATTTATTATCTGAGCATTAAACATTTCCGTAACTGGTGGCTTATTGATCAAGTGTTGTTTTTTGTGATAAACAATTGCAGATTCTTAAAAAATGTAGAATGAATTACGGATGTCTTCTATTTGACCTGCACTATCAAGTTTATACATTTTATGACTAGAAACCTTTTAATGGTTACAGACTATATAAACACGTTATTAAAATGTATTAATTAATCACAACGACTAAGGCTGCATAGATATACAGATGCAACTATGTAAAAGTTCGTTATTTTGTTTCACACAAAATTGTTTGTTCATTATTAATCTTTATTTGACTTTTATCTTTAAACATTAAAATGTCGATTTACGTCATGTACCCTTCTAGTGATAAATTAATAGTATAGCGAGAGTAATTGCTTTGTACCTTTTCTATTATTTCGTGTTTCATATCATAACTACATCTTCTGTATTCTCCTAAATAGTCGGCTTGGTTTTGCACTAAATGACCTAACTTTTTGTGTATTCTTTTCGCTGCTGTACCTTGGCAGGATAATTCCTTAGAATATTTTAAGTGTTGTTCTACATTTACGCCTTCATTGGTGTTATAAACATTTTTTGGATTCTCAGTTTCGTGAATCTAGTTGTATTTGAACATACATAGTTTGATCTAGAGTTGCTTTGTTAGCCACTTTATTTGTGCTTTTATTAAACAGCTAAATAATTCGCTAAATTGTACATCTGCAAATGTTTTACTCGTTTTAACTAAAAGGAACACACAGTAGTAAGTTGGGAACTTGTTATTTTAAATAGCTTTTTAAACTATTGCCTTTTTATCGAAAAATGATTTTGCTGTTCTAACATGGTTAGAGGATGCCAAACGATTATTAATATCGGACATTCTTTGGATATACTATGCTCAGCTGACCCAAAAATCCGTTCCTTTCGTATAAACGATTTTCTGTTAGAATTGAATGTATTTTGTGTAATTTTTTACCATAATCTCTAAATGGAACTGCGTACACTGTAATAATGTTTAATTAAGAATTTCTTGTTCACATCTTATTTTATTTCTAATCTTAGAATAACTCATACATCTACATTAGATTTGTACTAAACACTGAGTCTAGAAAAACTGGAGCAATTTGACATTGGAGTTGGATTTTGCAGCAGCAGTCGAGTCTGCACTACTACGACATTATACATAATAATATTAAATTCTAATAAGAGGTCCAGTGAAAGATAATATTGATGATTTTATTTTGTTGTTCTCAGTGCAACCATGTTCAACTGTTTTATTCTATTGCTTGCCAAAAATATTTCGAAGGAAAAATACTTGTAATTGGCTCGGTACTTGTCGGAATTGATAGAAGTGAATTTATATTAAGTAATTGGAAATGTTGAGTTGTGTACACGTGTAGAAGTTATTGCCAATTTAATGACTTTGACAAATTTTAGAGATTGGCCATATTGTCCATATTTCTTGTTCAAAACGGTATCTTATTTGGATTGGCAATAGACTTCCAGGTGTTTCGAGTATCAAAAATAATCCTTAATATCTCCAAGATGAAGGAAACGATCAAGTTGGTTTTTTTGGTCGTACATTTGTTGCGGTCTAACACAGGCCTCTTATTTTCAAAAGAATAGTTTTGGATTCCTAGAAAATTACGCTTACGACATCATAATATACTCTGTTAGGACTGATTCAAGTCTGGCGCTGAACAACCAAACGGAATCTAAAAATCGATGAAGACAAATGTGTAATATTGACATTGCTGAATTAATCAATCATCGATCGTATATCTTGTTTATTGATAACCATAACGTACTGTGAAGTGTACAAGTACACAATCTTGGAATGCCACTAGCTAGTGGTCCCACTGTATATTCGCGTGAACAGAATTGTGTCACCCGGTGTTTTTGCTACAACTTCCGTTTTAGCCTCGTTGTACATGAAATGTATATTGTTACTACTTATTGTGCTTTTGACCTACCTTTTCTTGTATAAATAGCTTACACGGCTATGTGTCGTCAAGTCATATACCAAAAATTTTGAAATCTGACAGAAAACGATAGTTAGCGCTTTATGTTTCATGCGTCAGCATTATAAACTGCGAGCTGACGACAAAAATCTTCACCTCATTAGAGTAGAGCACAGTGTACCGTGCATAAATGCTTCAGATCTATTTTTCAATTTTTTAAACCCGACTCACAACCAGATAGCCGTTTCCTCAGAAGCTTAGAAGGCTCAGCCTTTGGACGATGATAGACAACTACAGATGGGTAAATGCTTTAGCGAATGTAATAAAGAATGTCAAGTTTCTTTCCAGGATTTTGTTTAGAAATTTAATTCCAAATAAGATGGAAACTCAAAGTTTAGTCCAATGTGTTTCATGAAAGATAATAGGACCATACTTTTGTGATGAAATGTTAAGGTTTAAGGCTAGAAGTTAAATGAAGTAGCGTCAAGATGATGCACCTCCACAATTCTAACATTAGAACGCTATATGTAAATAAACAGTTTTTGTTTATTACTGGCTTGGTAACAGAAAACTATTTCTGTCAACGCGATCACCATTTATTTTGTTTATTGGAAGTTGTTGCAAAATAAGTGTAGAAGTAAATCATTGTAACATGTCCTAGGAAACCGCCCCAATAAAATAAAGTAAATCCCATTGGTGATCGCCAAACTTCATTGATTCATCCATAACCACACAGGTCAATAAAAATTGTGGTGCAAGTTTTTACGGAAACTTCTAAAAGGCTTGAAAGACGATCAAAATACGAAACTTTTGTATATAATTTTAGTAAATGATAAGTTGTAAGCAGATGATAAGTTTCATGTCAAAATTTATTAGAAACTAGATGAGCATGTTTAAAGCAACTTCGTTATTTACTTTTAAATTTTTATACATCAGAGTATATTGCTGTTTACAGACGTTATATAATATATTGCATTCAATAATATCTACTATTAACTTTGCAGATTCAATATCAATTAATGGATCGTATAATGAAATCTGATAAGAAAATCATTACGGAATTCAGTGGACGACTAGTGATATCATGCCGTACCAATTTATTAACCGCAAATTATGTTCTCGGTAGGATACGTTAACAACTGGTTCTGCTCTTTATTGATTACTACACCAATGAGTTAATTACATTTCAGGAGATGATGGAAAGTGTCACGTCAATTCCAGCTTCCTGCCTCTGGAGTACATTAACATGCCGGTCGGAGAAAGTTGTTCTGTGGTAATGCAGTGCAGTCAGCATGTTGTAAATTCGTATATGTATTACCGTTAACCATATACAGATATGTACATATACATACGTATGTACAGTAACTTAAATAAATGATCGGATGCCAACATATGCAAATGAAGAACGCCATGCTTGGAACACGATTAATTTTAATTCCATTTCCGCTTGTGGTTTTAGTCTGTGTTGTTGTGATATTCTTTTAAGCAGCAATTCTAAGAAACGTTTTTTCTTTTAATATCTCACAAGCGTTCCACTAGAGAAATTTACGTTTATGGTCAGTTTTGTAAATCTTTAGTGGCCACGTATTTCGAATAGTTGGTTTTGATGCTTGCAACATCTATCCGCAGTGCTCAGGTACTTATATTTACCACTATACATCCTTGAGGTTTAAAATCATCATCCGTAACAGTATTGCGCCTTTATGCAATTAAATGCAGCGCTGAAAGCAATCATCGAAATGGCAATTTAATTTACCAATATCAGGTAAACCGTTCGATGACCTTTCTTTGTCCTCCAAAATGTAGGCACCGTTACACCTGTTAGATTATTTAGGTTTCAAATGGCACCTTCTTGTCAGCTGGATATTTGATATGTGGGATACAATCTGCGGCAGCTTGACATTTCAAGGTCTATGTGTTTATTCAGCTACCCCTAACTACCCCTTTTAAAGTTCTTTTGTCGATTTCAACTCGTGTAGCAATGAATGTGAAGTACGGTAGTATTTTTTATAAATTCAGATGTACGACTGTAATAATTAAAGAAATGGTTTGGGATTACAATTCCTCATTGTATAATAGATTCTGAAACTTTTTCACGAGAGTGTAATTAATGGCGTGAATGGTTTAAACTTCTAAAGGTCATATAACCTGTATTCGGTACTGCTTTAAATATGATGTAGATACAATACAACCTTGACCGTCTTCGTACAAATCAAAATTCCCAAACAAAAACAACTTTTATTACATCTCCAACAAACAAATCTGTCATCACCTCTACTTGCTTCGTAAAAAAAGTGTTGTTTGGCACAACTCCGTCCTGGTTGAGATAGCACAACTTTCTTGGCAACCTCTTCTTACTTCTGACACTGTTATTAATACCTGTTGTAATTGCAGTGTCTACCAAAGAATATTCCAAAATAATTTGGCAGTATCATTTAATGGGCATGATAATAAAGTATGCAGATTGTAAAAAGTCATTTTAACAATATGGATACTGTATACTTTACATTCATTTGGGCATTTTGACAATTTTATATCTTGAATGAATGCAAACACAAACATAATCTTCTGTTTGGTAACTCTGGGAAAGTTTCTTCAGAAAAGTTTACCTTAGGATAACTGCTACTTGATTGAAGTAGCGTCTACAAGTTTATTCTTATCAGTCTCTTAGTCTCCATCTTTATGTCGGTTAGTTACCTCTTCATCGTATTACAAAACCTTTTGTTGGAATTTTGGGGTCAAAATACACCACAAAAATAAGAGATAAAACTTTACTACTGTCTTTAGTTCTAACAAATCAAAGTGTCTGTGCTTTTATATGACATTACAAGCAATCTGTTTAGTAGAATTCTCCCCAACTCCATTTAATAGACTACGGATATCATCCACATTAAAGAGAATTGCCCCTTTCAGCATTCTTCAGCAGTTCACAGCTTATCGATTTTATCCCGACACAATTGAACATTTTTTCTTCTTACTAGTCAGAATTTATCTCTAAAGTTGCCAATTGGAAAGGTATTCAACAACAATAATGCAAATAATTTCAATGTTTAAATCTTCAGTCGGTGCCGGCGGCTAAAAACACATCAAACCAGGTAAACTGTTGCAAAAACCAGTTGTAACCCAGCTAAGCTCCCAAGCAGCTTACCTGGTTTAGACCTGATTTTGGGAAGAGCTTACCTGGTTTTGGCAACAGCTTACTTGGTTTAGATCATCAAGGTTCTGTAATCCTAATATTGTTGAAGTTACTTTCCTTATTCTAACAGGAAAATTTCTACATCTGTATATTTTACCTCACATTATATTAATGCGATTTCAAAGATTGTGATTTTGTGTAACATCAATAATTATCGGTAACACGAATACACCACAACCTTTAATTTATTCAATATGCGCTATCAAAATGATATTATTTAAAGATTAGGTTCAAGGGCCTTCCACCTAGGAGCACATGAAATTGAAAAGGGAAACTACCTAATCTGAGGCCTTCCGACATCCTACACTTTCTAAAAGGAATCGCACTAATTGGCCAGCTGTAAACAGAGCGAGAATGGAAGACATAATATGTAGATCTTTCAGGTCGCAGTGTATCATCACCCCAACACCACGCATACATACATGCAAAAAGATTAGGTTCTTCAAAAATTCAGTGCGGATTTAGAAGTAAATCCTTATCCTCATTTTATCTTCCTCACTACTGACATTGAAACTTCTAGAGTGTTCCAAAGCAAGTTCTAAGGTATACGATTACTTTCCACGCTCACAATAGGTGAACTAATGCGTGTAACTATGTGTGTATGTAGCTGACTTGTCGGACGAGTCACGGTTCAAAAGATTTGTGGCCTTTCGCACAACTTGGAATGTCTTCTGAACCAACTCGTAAAACACGTCTGTTTGTCTTATTTGCCGGTTAATTTATTGTACGGCGAATTTACTCACTATGAATTATCACATTCGTAACGCTTGAAGTGCTTGTAAATTAACCATCATCGATCGTGTTTTTAGTTCTGTGTATCACGTCAAATGTTTTTTGTTTTCTTTTGTTATATCCTTTTGTTATTGTTGAGCTGTCTACTTTTTCCTTTTTTTAACCGAACTTATATAAAAAATTTAATAGTCGATTTTTAATTAAATAATACTGATCCACCTTTAGTTAACCTTCACGTTCAGACTTTTAATACTAAATCTACGTTCTTGTATTAGCGAATTTTTATACACAACCGTTTATTCAACAGATATGAGTTCGTGAATAAATGACTTTGTTTTGACCTTGAACTAATACTGCAGCTGTCCAGGCAACCTGTTCTTTTCTATTGACAAATGTTTTGCACAAACTTGCATATGCATGGAATTGAAAGTTTATTCGCTTGGAATTAATATGAGAAACGCTAACGGTTTAAGAAATCTGTTTTTTTTTCTTTTTTCTAAACTATGGGATTGGTGAATAATTTCACAAAATATATCTCTTATCTCATAGGCATTGCGCCTGTATTGAAAGATCAATAAGACCGTGTGTCTGGCGAAAAATAAAACACTTTAAACTAAGCTATGCAAAATAAAATACGAAGGTTTCATTTACAACACATTGAAATAACTGTTGGTATTAATGAAGTGTACAGTTACTACATGACTAAGTAACTTTCCATAATAAGTTCTTTTATTTTTGCCACAGCATTCAAGCTGGAGATGGCAATTTTTTTGCACGAGAATAGTGCAAAGTCACTTTTCTGCACCGATTCGCCTGATTTGCTTCGAAATTCATTATATTTGTAATACTAACATTCCAACCATTTCACCATTTATTAAAGTGTAGCGATTGTAATTTATTTGTATTAAAAACGAAACATTCTCCGCATATTATTGTAATGGATGGTAGTTAATTATTTAACTACTACAACTATCGTTTAGCAATGTGAGAAATTCTAGAAATTCTTTAAGACCTTGTTCAGCACAAAATATTGAAATGGTTCATAAGAGTTTTGCTGAGAGTCCTGGAAAATTGCAATCATATTTGCTCAAACATTGTGCATTTCAAGAAGTTCTCTACCACCTTTTTTTCAACTGAGTCAAAACTTGAAGCCACCAGACTTTGCATAGTGAAAATCGTCCACTGAATGTATTATACATAAAAAAGATGAACGCTCGTGTTTGGAACAAAACCGTTTTTCCTTTTCATCTTGATCTCTACGTTATCATAGACATTTGGGTTCAAAAAGTTCACTCGTGATTTTTGAGAAATAAGCGTATTTACTGTTTGATACAGATTTTGTGCTGAATCGCTCCATTCTTTTTCAAAAATGTGTTTGATGGGACAGTAACAGTTAACGTATGCTAATGGTGCCCGTGGTCATCATCATCACTTGATAATCATGTTCTTTTGAGGTTAAGTTGCAATATATGGATGCCACATGGTTTACAGACCAAGAAACAATTAAATTATTGTATAAAGCATTTTATATTATTTGCGTAATTTCCTCCTATTCTGGTAAATAGAATTCACCGGCAAAATCATACGATTTCACTTTTTTGAAACTTCTTGTTTAGTGTTTTTAAGCTTACCATTTATTCCCGGAACCCCATGACCACGTAGGCATCGAAGGAAAATCGAGCATTGCCACCACCAGAAATAAATTAATGTTTTCAGATAAACCCTCACTGTGTCAGTATGTAGAACTGGACCGGTTATATACATGGGAAGAGAGGAGGTAGAGAGGGCGTTAGCTATATGTTGTTTGTGAATTGAAGCCAAAAGCAAAGTCATTCGAGCTGAAAGAATAAGTGAGTTGGATGTGCCACCACACTTGAAGCTTAAATATCGAAGGAAATATCCTTTATACTTTTACTAGGATTATGAATTATGTTTGATGGTTAATGATTTCGTATTGGTTAAACAATCCAATAATCCAATACTTTTTTCAGATAAGCCAACTACTACTAATTGACAATAAAATAGTTGGAACGGTAGGCCAAGTTTTGGTAAAAACTGACCATAGTAGCGTAAGCAAACGCGGATGAAGAGAATGGTAAATGTTCATAAATTTCAAGTAAAAGCAGTCGTATCCTCCTGAACTTTGTAATTTCAACAAGGAGAAAATGAAGACTTAACTGCTGTTCCAACAAATGTAGGTCATGTTTCCAAACTTAGCATTTTATCAGATCTTGGTTCCTTAGTACACTACGTGATGATAAAAAATACTCTTATCTGCTATTTTAAATATAAAACGTTATATGATAATAAATCTAATTAACAATCACACGCTAATCATTTAGTTACATTATCTAACATGAATAAAAATTCTCAAGTAGCAACAGAGTACAATGTTCTCATATTTTTATTGGGCTCAATGTTTCTGGAAAGTTTTTACATTACCAAAAATATTAATAGTTTAACCACGATAATCTCATCCGTAAATAAATAATGGGAAAAAAATGTAAATAGTATCTAATCCACACATAAATTGTTTACAAGCTATATTATTCGTTACTATGTATATGGCATGACGCGTAGACATAACCATTATTGAAGTCTAATAAAACATTTTGACGTCAGAAAAAAATTAGCGCGCTGTGTATTTATACTTAAACTGTCTAATTCATTGAGCAAATCGACACAGCTGAACTGTGCATGTATACATTCGCCATATTTTCTTGCTTAATGAATCACGCAAACGTTATGTGTATTATTCTATGCGACCTTGGCTTTTTGCTAGCAGCACAGAACGTGTCAGACCATCAATTTATTTATTTACGCTGCTATTAGCTCTTCATAAACAAGTTAGATTGAACAATTATCGTGACTAATTCGCACGTTATGAAAGCGAACTGGGCATATGGTAATTGTAACGGTGTAGTATAATATCCATTTTTGTATGACACAAAAAAGGAAGTGTGAATTGTAGATGATGCATCATCGTTAATTGTCGGAATCTGGTTAAATCCGTACTACGTCAAAGCACTTTAGTTTCAATTGCTGCATGTGGCAATGTTTAAGTATTGTTTATTATGTTTTAATTTACAAGTTTTGGCATATTTGTATTAATCATGCAATGCTGTATAAATACTGTACAATTCAAGGTCATTGTTATTGTTAAGTTGGATTAAGACTATTACTGCTCCTTGCTATGTACTCTAACCGATTCTGCCACCAATTGGGAGACTCCAGTTCAAGGCGAATTTTTCATTGATGTTAATTCTAGGCCATTTAGATAACCAGTTTTTGCTTAACGGATTGCTTTCTTAACTGTTTCTATTCCTTGATAATTTCATGTATCAAGTAGTATTTTGCAGTAATCGCATTTTTAATGCACCTAAGCCTACCTCTTGAATATCAAATTAGTTCAAATTGCACCAAAAGATACTCGAAAATGACAGAAGCAAACAAACCCTCGAAGTATACGGAGGTCATGTCATGGTCATGTTTAAGACCAGTCTTGAATTTTCACCGCTATATATATTTAATATTGCGATCAGAAGCCATCTCCTGAGGATTTTTAGAGCAGAATGTGGTGGGTGCAAATATTCTGGCAAAATCACAGACCGAATTAGTATTTTCATAGAGGTCAGTCCGTATGGTCGGGTAACATTCGTCTTTGTTTCACTGAAGTATGCAATATATTTCTACCAGAGAGACTGTATGTTCTTCCTTTGGAAATCTGGCCGACAATTTCCTGTAAGCTTGCGAAAGTGCCGCAAAGATAATTGTCATCGACATTTGTGCACAGAACAATTTTGAACTGTCTGCAAAAAAACGGGTGGGTCTTCATCCTGTTTGACACCCAAACTACCCTCAGAGTACTGCAAGCTGTCAAGTTCATTTCTGAGGTGGTATCTGGGTCCGGTAGGAGTTCAAATAGCTGGCGACATATTACAACATTATATTGAAATAGGTTTAAGTGCTGCAGGGTTTTTGAAATCAAAAGCAACGAAAAAGCTTATAATTTAGCAGAATTTCAAGCAAACGATCACTTCGCAGATTTGAAACCCAGTTGTGGTAGTTCCAGTGGGTGCAGCAAAACTATTGTCAGCTCTGAAACTCTGAGATTTTAATCTTTTCAGCAATTCCTTCCTTGAATTTCACCTCATAGGAGTTCTCATTTGGAAATGTTTTTTGCCCAACCTACAAATATTGGCAAATCTTTGCTAGAATGTGGGATTAAATTTGCGATTGTTAGGATAACATTACTCCGACACTTCCTCTTTACGAATGATCCGTTTTCCTAATCTCCTCTTTATTGGTTTTAATTGCTGAATTTTCGTTTCCCAAACTTAATCATAAACGATGACCACAAACAAATCATATTGAAGTTACTAAGTGTTACTCAGCAGTCGATTGTAAAGTATAGCAGCTCTTTAGACCTCAGCTGCATACTACTACTGGCAGCAAAAACATCAAACCTACAATCTGGCACTTGATTAATGATTATTTTGAAATTTATCATGAAATTAATTAATAATTTTGAATATATAAGTTTTCACGCTTTCTCATAATTTGAAACCTTCAATAAAACAGCAACCTTAACCACGGAAAGTTTCAATGTCTTTTCGGTTTATGTAAATGATTATATACTGGCTTAATGTACTGAAGACACGAACTGCACTTATTAGATATTCATTAATAATGTTATAGGTTGGACGTAATTACAGAACGTGGAAAAGCTGACTTACATATTCTGGTCACGAATCTTCTCCTGTTAAACATAGCATTTTGTACTAGATTGCGGCTTAATTTTCTATTGTTGTTTAACCTTGACATTCTCCATGTTTAATATTTCAATTTATGGAAATACAATGGATATTTGCCAAACCTTAAATGTAACAAGAAACTCGGAAGCTAACAAATCAAATGAAAAGTGACAATCGACAAGAAATGAAAATAACATGATTACAACATTGTTACCTAAATAAACGTACATCTGGAATTAACTATAATTAGCAAACCCGAAAACACAAACAAATATTCCACATTTCATTACATCATTTGATTAGGAAGCTGTAAATAATTTCTTATTTGCTGTTGGTGCAAATGCTCAACGATCTATTTTGAAACTAGCGAATTGTTTGCAGGGCATGTATTATACCAACACAATGTGCATAGTGCATACGTCCGCGATATTTACGGTTCAACACTTGAGGGCAGACTACCGCACTGCGTACAATACCCGCTAGGAATAGAACTTGTTTTGTATGAAAATAATCCGATAATGTTACAATAAGTTTATACAATGACTTTAGAAAGTATCTGTCGTACTACATACAGGAATTTAGAAGAAAGTGCACAAATTTGCTTGTAAATAGTTACTCCATTAATTAAAGAAGCGATTGGTTAATGCGATAATGTGTACGTACTAATTAAAAGTCGTAAAAATGAATGCGGACAAATAGAATGTCATACTCTTTCCATGAGCAAAACGGTTGCCTAGTTCTAGATAAAACACTCTCCAAATTTCTATTAGAATACTGAAAATATATAACGATTTCTAGAGATTGTTACCAAACTTAGCCGTTGATAATATTTGAAAAGTACACAGACTATTTATGGTTCCTGTTCCACTCTCACATAACGTGTTCTGCTGTTTGGCTGTGTTCCAAACAGAATCGACATTTACTATTGTCTACTTTACACCAAAGGACCGTGGTCTACAAATAAAGCTTTGATTAGGTTACCTAGCAAAGGTCTAGTAGGGTTTTCGCTTTGAAATAGTTGAAAGAAGCAATAAACTTAATTGTCTTAGTTTTGTCTTAGAGTAATAATTCAGCACGAGCAAACAGTCCCATGTCAGCTTAACCTCAAAGATAAATTTTCTTATAGGTGTTATCTGTATGTTTGAAAAGATACATATATGTACTGATCTTACTTACGCACAATACACAATTAATAATTTTAAAAATGGCTCCTTCCTCTCTTCCAACTCCCACCAATCCAGCCAGATGATGTTCATAAACGCATGAGTACGTTAAGAAATAGTCAGTCCCCATTTTCGTGCCCGCTCCGGCATTCACTTCGCCACAACTTAATCAAAAATTGAAAAATAACTCATCTTTTTCAGCAAATCCAAGGAAGAATCCCCAGGCAATTCAACCAGGAAATATGAGAGTACCGCCCTTCCCTTTTTCTTGTCCGACACATCATCGGCCCTCCGCACTCACACCTCAAAGTATGCAAAATAGCTATCCAAATCCAATAACCCAAACTCCTAGCAACATTGTTAATAACATATTTAAAAATCTCAAAACATGCGCGTTAGGTATCTTGTTTAATTCATCCAGTTTCTTTAGACCTAGACAGTCTGCTGAGCAAACAAAGCCAGCAGCTCTATAAGTGCAATCACCCAAGAGTCAATGGTGTGCTAGCTTTAAAACAGAATTGTTTTCAGCTTATCAAGCAATTTTTGCAAAATATAATCTTTTCCAGTTAATCCAGTAATTTTAACGAGGCAACCATATCTAGGAATGTAACTAATTACAGAAGTATAGCTGTTTCTTTCGAAATAATCAACCAGCATAAGATGCAATTCCAGTACAGTACAACTTGCAATTGAAATTTAGCCTGATTTTCGTGAAAATGCAAAAGCGCTTAAAGAAAACAACCCAGCAAATCAACGGAACCATCTCAAGGAAAATGAACAGTTACTGATGTGGTAAAGGCATGCCTTAAACAAGCTTCTAGAAGTCAGTCAACTTCTGTAGCTGCAAAAATGTTGTTTTCTTTTCAAACTATTAATTTTCCTCCAACTTTGGGATTATTCTTAAGGCTTGTGCCATGGGAGATATTACACCCCTGCTTTAGATCTGTTTTTGGACACCAGCCTATAGAGCTCGATCGATTTGGTCTGCGTCTGTCCCACTCTTGACGGTCGTCGATTACTACTGAATAAACCTATTTTCTCTTATTATTTCTTGTGGTATAGGTAGTCATAGTTCGTCATCTATCATAACATTTCTTCGATTAGGTGAAGAAATTGTAGCCTCGACTTATAACTCTCATATAAGATATTACTTTAGAAGCTTGTAAATGTGAGCTTATTTGTGTCTTCCTTTCAAGGATTTCGTTTTCTTCTTCGAAGCTTCAATATTCCTTGCTCAGTAAATGTCAATATCAAATTCGTCGTTTGTAGTTGTTCCTTCTGTTCTGCTGATTTGTGCTGCTAGAGAGAGTCTTTTTAGTTTTTTTCTAAATATTTGCCATTTTAGTTACATTTTCTGTCAATTATAAAGTTCTCGAAATGGTGTGCTGCAGACAGGGTTTAATTTGGTCTACTGAACAAAAACTAGTAGTTCTAAATCCTAGAATTACATGGAAGAAACCTTGAGCACTTCCCAAACAATCTTGAGTTTAGAAGAGAATTCAGTAAAATATGCTTATCTAGCATATAGTTATACATCATCTGTCATTTTCCCAAACCAATTCTATTATGAACCGAAATTATGAATGAAGATAGTTTGAGACCATTGTGTTTTTTTGCAAAATCCTCCGTTATGTAGTCGCTTACACTCAATGGGTTTGTATGATGAAGAGCTTGTAATACCATTTTAAAGCTGCTAAAGCCATAACATACATTGATTTTTTTGGATTTATTACTTCCTTACTTTTAATCCTGTAGAAATTTAATAGACATTAGGTAAACGAACACTTATTCGTATAGCCAAAGTTTAGGAGTTAGAAATAAATGTTTTTGGAAAGTGAGACTTTGGCGGTCAAGTACAAGGGTACATCCACAAGAAGTTGCATAGTTTTTTTATGATTACATTTTTAAACATAATCATAATTTAAAAATGGAATCCTAATGTACGCTGTTTTATACAATCCTACAACAAATATTTATTCAATCAATCTTAAGTTTGTGAAGACGAACGGACGATGACAGCGCACACCGTAAATGTGCTTTCTTCTGCATGACATCAGAGCGAAAGTAAACCACAAAAAAGCTTTTCTTGCATAAAATTCAAATAGCAATGTCTTGGCGAGCACGAAAAAGCCCTGTCCAATTAAGCATGTGTGTTCCTAAATGGATATTACGAAAGCAGTCAGCCCACTTTTTAAAAGTTAAACTATCTGAGCTAGTTTTGCCTTCTAAAATAATTATTCAACAATATAATCGTAGCAGGAGAGATATTTAGTTAAAAAAAATACAAATCTGATCAGTTTCTCTTTAGGTAAATTATTATTTAATATTGCCTCAATATTCAAATCCGAATTTCTCTACCTAGAACTTGTACTATGTATTGCAAACACTTTTAACAGTCAGTACATATGTATGTATGTATATCCGAAGCGCAGCTTGTTTCTCGTTTATTTCGAAAAGAACTACCTTGCGTTTCCTCAATCAGCCGCGTGAAAATAAGATACGACGATGGAAGCAGCGAACTGCAGCGCTTTCCAGGCAATATTTATGAGACGAATTCAACGACTTCCTAGTCGTCTGATGTCTGCTTGTTATTGTCAATTATTTTCTCCTTAATACCAGCTGTCGGTAGTGACATAATTAACGGTACTTTAACTGTAACTGGTTTTCTTAATGGCACCAATAAAAACGCAATAATTATCGGATATTTCAACGTCGCCAGGTCTGATTAAGTTTTAAATATGAGAGGTTACATTAAAAGTAAATCGACTGAAAAACAACTTAAACGAGTCCACAGATTTATTCTATATTACGAAAGGATTAGTTAGCATGAAATCCTGTATTTCAATATGTAACATGTATATGCACGTATCATTTATTTATTATTAATTGTCGAAGAGGATTGACCAACCGCTTTTACAATTTTGTCGTGTTAATATTGGAAAATATGTTTATATCGCTTGGGGTCAAATGAAGGTTAAAGTAGCGTGTGAGATTTTGCATGTATATTATTGTAATTATTGCTAATTTTAAACATAAATATTTCACTTATACGTGTTAATTAATGGATATAATTGTATGTTTTCTTAACTGATTTGATTATAAAATTTTAGAAATGTTATAAACAAATGCAGAATAATGATTATTAATCTTCTTTTTAAATATTTGAGATTTACCTGATTAAAACGTAATTATTTTTCTCAAGGGCATGTGCTACCTAACTCTTTTTTGGAAAAACTGCTTATAACAAGCGCAAATTATAACAACCTTTTGGCTTAGCATTTATTTACATTCAGTACTAGCACATTTAGTAGTTACCGCTGTAATTATAACGAAAAATTGACTAATTCTTCAGCTATTTACTTTCTCTGATAGAAACATTTTTTCCATACATTATTCCTCGATAATGATATCTTATCTCATTCAAATATCTGAGTAGACTGTTTTAGAAACACTTGTCATAACTTGTCCAGTATTCTATTATGATGATGTAAATGTTGCTGCTGAAATTAAGATTGCTTCTTCAGCGTTAGGGTCACAATAAAGTGCGATTATACTAAATCTAACAGAAATATTTTTGACGAACATGAATCTGACCCCTTTTTTGGCAAAAAGCATAGAAGGAATTACTGTTGAGCAGTATGGTAACACCAGAGATTTTTAGAAACGAAATACTGGAGTTATGACCTTCAAAAAAAGAAATGTGAAAATTGATCGAGAAGTGCATAGTCTATCCTGCAATGGAAACTTTTCATGCTTTCTACCCAATACAAGTTTAACACAGTTTAACCCTACAACCCATGGGTATTGATTTTATCATCTGTTTCATGTTTTCTAACAGTTTTATTCCGAAGTTGTTTCATGTAGAATGGCTAGTTTAGGTAACGATAAGGATTTGAACTTTAATGAATGGCGCAGTTGTATAAGAGCTCATCAAATTGTCTTTCATAAAAATTCTGTTCTTATTAACTTGGTGGATTTTATCCAGATAATGATTACGATAACAAAATTGTCTTGACTCGAAGAGACGGCACCTTCCGATTACATGGTTGGACTACACAAATGATCTGAAAGTTTCTGGAGTATTTAATCCACGTTGAAGGTGACAATTTTTTTATACCTTGCGAGTATCCATGAGGTATTAAAATCGCGGCAGTAATGACAAAGCAGAAAAGTAGGAATCCGTAGCATTATATTGAAATGACAATTTAACCAATTTGAATATTTTACACCATAGTAGTCATATCCGCGTATGCGGAATTCAATAATTTTCAAAGCAATGTGAAGCTAAAATTTGATACCATTTAAAAAGAACTTCAAGTTTTTTGAGGTAAAAAAAAACAAATCAAAAAATAAACAAATTGCGAAGTCGTGGAGGTAAGAGTTGGTTATAAATAAGTAGGTAGTTGTTCGTGAAGTTTGTGTCAATGTATTGCTAAATGGGTACTTCTTTTGGGCCACACACGTTATTGGCACATAATTAACAACGCAAGAATATTCAAGACCAAGTACTGGTTAGCAAAGCCATGAAAACGTTTTCATGATTGACAAACAAGAGAGCTCAGGAAACTCCTTTAGCTGGATTTACTGGAAAAAGATGCTAATAGCTAACGATGAAGCAATTGGTAGCATTACACCTGAGAGGATAATTTCTCTGTTATGTCTGTACTTACTAGATCAAAATGTAAAGT